>JANHFP010008517.1:69895-81976 GCA_032468135.1 Calamaria suluensis | reverse complement strand
GGCCAAAGAAGAAGGGGACGACAGAGAATGAGGTGGCTGGATGGAGTCACTGAAGCAGTAGGCGTGAGCTTGGGTGGGCTTCAGATGATGGTGGAGGACAGGAAGGCCTGGAGGAATGTTGTTCATGGGGTTGTGATGGGTCGGACACGACTTTGCAACTAACAACAACAGGCATTTTAAAATGAAACTAAAAAAATCAAATTTGTTTTTTCACTTGGATTTGAAAATGTTTGACATACAACCAATTCTACTTTATTACTGAAATTTAAGTGAAGATCTATATCCATGGATGAAAGGAAATTACAAGGCATTTTTAAAACCCTGGGATCATCTATGAGTTAACTGTTTAAATGACTGACTAGCCTTTGGACTGTAGATCTTTGACAGAGTTGGAATTAATTTTTCAAAATAGAAGACACTATGGAGAACATATTTAAATAATTTATGGGTAAATGGAAAATGGTTTTCAAAGATTGAAGAGTACAGATCATGGTGTACAGGAAGTGAAAAAGCAGCAGAAGAAATGAAAAAGAAAACAAAGAGGAAACAATAATGGAAATAACAGTGATAAATGATTTAAAACTGGGGGAAAATATATCAAGAGAGTTGAAAGAGGTGTCAGAAAGATATGGAATTGGGTAGAAATTCTAGAAGTTAGGTGGGGGAGGAATGGAGAAATGGTTGGATTATTCAGATTGAAAATCCAAGATATAAGGGCAGATAAAGGGAAAGCTCCAAGAGAGGAATATGGAAGGCAAGTTAAAAAAAGAAAAGAAGCCTAGCAGTTAAAGTACTGAAGCAGGCAAGAGACAATGGTAGACAATGATGGATTATTACTATCAATATATTTTATAGTGTTGCTTAGATTTGTTTCTTCCATTTCCTCTTCTTAGATTAAAGCATAGCAATTAAAATAGGCAGGAAATGATATATGGATGATCGTTGTTGTTGTCTCCCCATCTCTCTCCCTTTCTTTTTCCTTCTTCTTTGAGGTAGGGGATATGATTAGAAGTTAGGAGAGAAAGAAGGGGAAAGTTTTATTTTGGTAAAGGGTGATATGAGTAAAAGTTGGAAAGGGTGCTAGAAATAAGAGAAGGGAAAATATTTATATATATATAGGTTTATATAATAAAAAGGAAGTAACAACTAGAGAAGATCTGGAATGATTGAACAATGATAGATTGTAAATTAAGATAAAAGAATACTATGGACTATTGATCAATTGAGTTGATTGAATGTAATAATTATGACTGATTTGAATAGTATTACTTGTACTAGAGTGAATGATATCCAGATGCTACACTGTTCATATATTTTTGTTAGTTTTGTTAGTTAAAAAATAAAAATAAAAAACTTGAAGTTCAAAAAAAAGAAAAGAATGGGACCATATTCCTAGTCTAAAAATGATTGGGAGCACATCACACAACCGATGGTGCTCGAGTTAAACTGAAGAAAAGTGCAAGTGAGGACGCCAATCAAATAGCAATATGGAAATACCTTAAATAACATTTTATTATTTTTTGTTATCTAGTAGTTTTGCATTAATATTTTAAAACTCTTTCTTGTAACAAAATATAGTTTTGTGTACCTTTTTATTGTTATTTATTAAATGCATGAAATAATAAACTACCTTTTTTATACTTAAAACAATCATTAGGGCGAAGAAATGATGTTGAATTGGCCATGCCCACCCAGCCAGTCATTAGGGCAGAGAACCAGTTGTTAATTTATTTGAATCCCACCACTGGATGTAATGTACAGTATCAGAGGGAAGAGAAAAGGGCTGTCCAGCTCTGCCAGGGCTAACACTTGTCTATTCAGTTAGACTTGAGTTCAGTTATTCAGTTATTCAGACTTGAGTTCTCCAGACTCACTGGAGAAGAATGTAATGCTGGGGAAGATTGAGGGCCAAAGAAGGGGACGACAGAGAATGAGGTGGCTGGATGGACTCACTGAAGCAGTGGGTGTGAGCTTGGGTGGACTCCAGAGGATGGTGGAAGACAGAAAGGCCTGGAGGAACGTTGTCCATGGGGTCGCAATGGGTTGGACACGACTTCACAACTAACAACAGTTTATACAAAGGTAAAGTAAAGGAGGGGGAAGCACATTCAGAGTTGCAACATTCTGTCACTAAAGCCATTTTTTAAAAAAGAAAAAAGTAGTCCTGTCATAACTGACATTAGTTTCTTGGTTTGATCTATGTTTTGGGGCTGATATATTTCTCCATTCGCGTTAAAATATAGCTGAGTTAATTTTCCCCCATCTATGTTTTACAAGCAGAAGCTCCATAAACATAAATTACATTAATTGAAAAGACATCTGAGCCGATATATATGTCTGGTGGGAAGACCTGTTACTGCTTCTTAATTTAGCACCCCCTTGCCATCATCAACATTTTGTCAGCTGCTTAATTTTTTTAAAAAGAAATACTCTGATGTTTCAAATTTCAATCTGTTTGAAATAAAAATTATTGTAGCATTAGTCATGCATATGGAAGCACCAATAATGCATGGAACAGAGACAGAATGATCTTCTCCATAGATCTTTTCACACCTTTTGAGCTGCTAAACAAAGAAATAGTAACACTACAATATGGGGATATTCAAGTAGCACACATTTATAGAGGTGCATTTAGAGTTGTGCACGTCAAGTGCTACTAAACCTATAATTTCTGGCTTTTATAATTGTTGTGTATATGTCTGGCAAGTGGCCCTATATTTGTGGCCAAATGCTTTGGCCACAAATATATGGTATAGACAAAGAAACACAGTGCTTAAACAAAAGAGCTTCCAGCTGCAAGAAGAAAGCATTCCATATTTTTATAATAGCTGATTTTTCTGATCAGCTCCTACAGAATACAAAAATATTAGATTTGTAATGTTAGGATTTAGAGACACGGAACCCAGCTTGATACCAGCTACCATTCCTAGGAATATCTATGCAACATGTATAATCTCTTTCATCCTTTCTTTTCATCATCTCTTTTCAGGTGTAATGTTCAGCAAAAAGCAAAATCAGGTTATTTTTAAGGCCCTCTGTAGAACCAGATTTCTTAGAACAGGTTTTTTTTAAAAAAAATAAAAAAAATCATCACATATTTCTAAAGCCTGTGCCACAAAACCCAGCCAGTTTTCTCCGTTATGCTGTTCTGTGAAAGAACTGTCCTGTTCAAATATAATTTTATTTTATGAAACAGCATTCACACAGCTATTCACTGTGGTGTTGGCCTGCTATAGTTTCCATTTCAAACTTCGCTGATGGTTTGCTGGTATTAGAGTGGCATAAAACCTACTTCTGATGTCCTTCAAATAGTTTGGGGAAAAATAGTTTGGGGAAAAACTGGGATAAGTTCATCAAAGCCCTATTATCACACAGAAGTGTCATCCTTTTTCTCCTGTTACACATCGTGAAAGCAGTGTGTTCCTCCTTCCTTCTCACAGTCAAAAGCCTTTCAGACAACTCAGTAACCCTATTGGTGATAATTATGGGCATTGTAGTTCAACATACTGGAGGATGCCTAGTTTGGGAGATTTGCTATGTGGTCTTTGCATTTGCACTGTTGCACTTACATTGATGTTATAATGCTTTTACTTATGTGGCTAAGGATATTATAGTATAAGTTATAATAATGCCCCAATTTGCTTGAGCTTTCTGGTTATAATTCTCAGATGGTTTAGGCAGGTATTTTCTTCCAAAAGAGGGGAATATATAACTCAGGTTGAACTGTGAGGTATTTGATGCTCTCTTGGCTTGGTTGTTTCCTTGAAGACATTTCATTAGCCAGCTAAGTAACATCATCAGTATGAGGCAGGGTGAAATCCAACATGTTCTGACAGGTTCTGGAGAACTGGTAGTGGAAGTTTTGAGTAGTTTGGAAAACCAGCAAATACCACCTCTATCGTGTGGGAATGGAAATTTGGCAATATCCTTCCCCTGCCACGCCCACCAAGCCACGCCCTCAGAACTGGTAGTAAAAAAAAGAATTTCACCACCGCTATGAGGTAACATTGACTAGGTAACATTTTCAATAAGCCCATTATTGAGGTAACATTGAGGTAACATTGACTAAGTAACATTTTCAATATCACTTGCAGTAATAAGTGATTTTATTTACCAAATTTCTATACTGCCTATCACACTTGTGGGCCTCTGTTACCTAGTTAGAAATAAAAAGTCTATGAGCAAACAATCAAACTCAGAGAGCAAAATTGCCACCATAGATATTTTATTCTTCTAAGTGGAAGGAGTAGGATAACCTGATGACATCAGAAGACTGTCTGAATAAAATTGAAAGCCCTGGGATGGATGGGGGAAATAGCCTTCATTATGGCATCCAAAATAATGAATGTGTTGGATTTCAAAGAAAAAGATATTTACATTTGTACATCTTTACTTATTTCTTTACTTATGCAGAGTAATTTTATTTAAGATTACAATTTACAACAGTGATGACTAATACAAACTAAAAAGAAAATAAAAAATAGGTGAAGAAAAGAAAAGAGAAAGAAAAATGGGAAAGATTTTTTTAAAAAAATAGGAATATAATAAAAATAAAAAATAAAAAGTGACTTTTCTTTTATCACCCAAACATATACAATCTTAATAACTTATCTGTTCCTCTTAAAACATAACAAATAAACTCTTCTTACATATCCCATCTGTTATCTATAAACAAATCATTAAATCTCATCATTTCAGTCTTGATGTTGGCAGAAGTCTATTAAGGGTTACCAGAGATAAAAACATATATCTTTTAAACTTGAACAAATAAATGAATCCTTCCTAACAGTCCTCACCTTTAAATCCTTTAAATGATGTCCTCAAACTTCTTTTCATTTTTTCTTTGTCCCTTCTTACAAAATACCTGTGGCCTGTCATTTCCACTGTCAAATCAATCTGTCTTGACAGGTAATACTGGTTTCTGTTCGACAGCATCTTTCAAATACAGTCTATTCTGTGGAGGCAGACAGTCTTAAAATTAGTCCATTGTTAGTCCAAAATATCCTTCAATATGTTCAATGTTAAAATATTTTTGCTTCGTTCTATAGTAAGTTGAATTTGAGTCATCTTTTCCTTTCAATTATAATCTTTAGGTTCTTCTAGTTCCTACTGGCTTCCAATTTTTAAACTCTTAAGGTTTTTTTTAAAAAAAGAATCCAAGTCAAAGCATTTTCATGAGGGAAGGATTCTCTATAATTTATTCCAAAATATTATTTCAAATTTATCTCGACCCTTAGACCATTTGTAACCTTCTAAAATGAACGTTTTAAGTACTCTTTAAAATGCTGTTTATTCCAGAAGGAAAAAAAAAGTCCGTAATCTTGTATTTAAAACTTCTTTCACTAAGGATTGAAGGTTACTGACCTGGTGCTGGAAAAACCTTGTCAATCAAAATGTTCCTAATACCAGAAAAATGATTTCCAAAAATGATTAGAAAAGGAAATATCAGCGTCCTTCAAATGAATTGATAACTGTTTGAGCAAGATGGCTGTTCCCTGTTCTCCCAGGACTCTAAACTCACTGGGGCACAATTTTCTTGCAGTGTCCTTGGGAGGAGTAGCTGTCTGGAGCAGTTATGAGTGATCTCCAATTCCTTCCTCATATATAGAGGGATTTATGAAGAGCCAATCTATTCACTAGCTTTGTATCCTGCCATGGTTGTCAGCTTCTCTTATTACAGAGTCATCGTCAGTTCACATTTCCTTCCCCAGACGTCCCACTGTTTTACTTATTCCAAGAGATATTGGCTTGAAATAGTACTAGAATAATTCTACTACTATCAGTTGGGCAACAACCATGGTCTCCCATTTGGTATTAAGGCAACAGGTATATTCGCTCCGGCATCTTGTATGCTTCTAAAACAAAATGGATCCAACACACTTGAAAATGCAAGAAGGGATGAACTTCCTTCACCAGTGAAGAGCCATTGTTTTCAAGAGTAATAAGAGAAGGATAAGAGAAGGACCAGGGGAGATATGATAGCAGTGTTCCAATATTTGAGGGGCTGCCACAGAGAGGAATGGGTCAAGCTGTATTCCAAGGCACCTAAATGCCAGACAAGGAATAATGGATGGAAACTGACCAAGGAGAGATTCAACCTAGAAATAAGGAGAAATTTTCTGACAGTGAGAACAATAAACCTATGGAACAGCTTTGCCTTCAGAAGCTGTGGGTGCTTCATCAGTGGAAGCTTTGAAGAAGAGACTGGACTGTCATTTATCAGAAATGGTTTAGGGTCTCCTGCTTGGGCAGGAGGTTGGACTAGAAGACCTACAAGATCCCTTCCAACTCTGTTAATCTGTTAAATCTGTAAATGACATGTTGAGAATACTCCATGGCAAAACAAGAAATTAAATGTTGAGGCCAAGTTGTCATGAATTCATCACAATGCTTGAAGAGAGCAGCTTGGGAAATAAACCTTGGCAGTTCTTGATGGTTATTTAGTTCAAATAGCTATTCAAAGATTATGATACCAACTCTAGTTGATCCAGTAAGTTCCTGGCCCCACTCCAATCACCCACATACCAATGGTGGGTTGTTACTGGTTTGTCCCTGTTCGGGCAAACTGGTAGCAGCAACGGCGAAAGGCTCCGCCCACCCACACATCATCAAATACACTTTGTGTATGTGTAGATGCTTATGTGTGTGCGCAGAAGTGGCGCGCGCATGAGCGAACAGGTAGCAAAGGAAAGTGAAACCCATCACTGACACACACACACACACACATGCAGAAAGAGAGAGTGAAAGAGAAAGGCAGAGAGAGAGAGAGAGCTCATAAAAGTTCATACATTCTATTTCTTCTATTTATTATCTGAAGTTATACCACTGTTCTCTTCAGAGGCTGCACTTTGCAATAAGTGTGGTTATCAAACTAATTTCTTGCCTTTTTATTGTTCATTAAACTTAAGTATTTTGCAACTTCCCATTTCCTTATAAAATCGATATAATAAATCTAAAACTTATTCTAACATTAAGTCCCCAAGCTTCTCATTAGAGATGCCACTGCTAAGCATATATAATCCCGTTTGAGACAGGACTTTAATTTGATGCATCTTGTAATTTGCTGTTCTCGACATGAATGCTGAAACACAGAATAAACTTGGAACTTATTTCACACGTTCACTGAGTCCATGAACTGATGCTGAACCATATGCTATTTTGCTTGACTATACTAAACATACTTTAGTTAGTAGCTGGGTAGACCGATGAGACACTCTGAGCCAAGAGCAACTGGCTGGAGAGCATTGCTTCCTGGGGGAAAAAAACATTTTGAAAGAAAATTCATTCTTGGCACAACAAATACTTTGTTTTAATCTCCTTGCTCTCTAAAGAATAATTTTCTATACTCAAAACAAAAGCCAAACACCTCATTTTGTCCCTAGAAACCACTTTTTTCCCCATCAACATGGGCTGATATTATTTTTCCAAATTAATGTACTAGGCCACTTATGGCTAACCTTTTTGCCGTGGTGTGCCAAAAGCAGGGGGAGCACAGGAGGGTTACATGCTTGTGTGCCCACAGCCATAATTCCATGCCCCCAGCATGTGCACGTGCCCCCCCCCCCACGCTCCCCATGCTTTTGGGACAGGATGGCACAGTGGGCCAAGAAGGCTGGTTTTTCACCCTCCCCAGGATCCAGAGGCTTTCCAAGAGTCAGGCAGCGTGTCAACAGCTTTCATCAATGACCCATTTCCTGACTTTTGGCGGGCTCGGGAGGCCCAAAAATCAGCTGGCCGGCACGCACATGCACACTGGAGCTGAGCTAGGGCAATACTCGCCTGCCCACAGATATGGCTTTGCGTGCCACCCGTAGCACCCATGCCATAGGTTCGCCATCATGGTACTAGTCTATGTCATAATACAATATAACTTGTTCCCCCAGAATAGAAATTGTCACAGAACGGCATTTAGTGCATAATTGAGGGAAACACAAGGTCCCAATTCATATTCGGGGGGGGCGGGGAGGTTCTTTAGAGGGTTGAAGCATGAGGCATATTCTATTCTGCGCAAAGTCTACTAATGGGAGAAGAGAGTGGTTTCCAAATTGATTGGTAGAACAAAGCACTTTGCTTTCCAATTTTTTTGAAAGAATTTTCATGCCGTACCATTTGCTTCCTTAGACAATAACTTTAGCTAGAGCAGGAACAATCCTAAGGGCACAGCTTTGGCAATTCTGGAGTCACTTTTGCTTAGTCTTATGAACTTGTGATTAGTAATAGCGAGGAGCTGTATGTCTGTGCTTCTTTCAGCAACAAGTGGATCTCTTCATTCTGTATGACACTACTCTATTCTCCCAATGGAAAATTTTGAAAAACACCTATCATTATTGGATAGTTACTTCTTCCTTCTAGTTTAGGAGAAACTTTTGTCTAGTCCAGTGTTTCTTGCACTTGGTAATCTCTGTATGTATGGACTTCAACTCTGAGGTGATTGGGAATTCTGGGCACTGAAGACCATACATGCAGAAGTTGCTATGCATAAGGACACGATGGAAAATCCTTGCATTTTTGCTATTGAGTCTATATTACTTTATGTTTTTTTCATTCCTGTCCCCGTTTGTTCCTGTTCAGCCACACACACTTCAATTCCAACTGGATTCAATTATTATTATCAACCTTCTTTTATTTCCATACAAGAATGTAGGTTAAAAACATCTCTCATGTTCTCTCATATTTGCTTCTGTTGACAAATTTTCATTCTTCATAATAGACCACATATCACTCACTATGTTTCCATCCATCTTAACATTTCTCACTCAATTTTCATATCTTTAAAAAACGTTCTGTCTAGATAGAAAAATGCATCTACTGACATACATACATATTCAGGTTCACCACCAACTGCATGACATCATCTGCATGTTTGATGAATGTTGTACAGTATTAAAACATCCTTGTCCTAAAGGAGATCAACCCTGACTGCTCTTTGGAAGGCCAAATCCTGAAGATGAAACTCAAATATTTTGGCCACCTAATGAGAAGGAAGGACTCACTGGAGAAGAACCTAATGCTGGGATAGATTGAGGGCAAAAGAAGAAGGGGACGACAGAGAACAAGGTGGCTGGATGGAGTCACTGAAGCAGTAGGCGGGAACTTAGGTGGACTCCAGAAGAGGGTGGAGGATAGGAAGGCCTGGAGGAACATTCTCCATGGGGTTGCAATGGGTCAGACACGAGTTTGCAACTAACAACAACAACAACAAATTAAAACATCAAAGAATCTATGCATTCCTACACTGATGTAATACCACCTGGAACAAACTCTAACCCTAACAAACCTTTTAGCCCTTTAATTCAAGATAAATGTACATCATCATTTACATATGAGTTTTTGAACTCCACTGCAACAGTTTAGACCAATTCTACCTTTCACATTTCTTGTAATTTCACAAGCACTTCTCTTCTTCCTTCGTTTGCTTTACTTTAATCTTCATTATATATACATCTTACATTCTACCTTCACAATCTTTCATATTTCAGATAGGCCCACAGATACTGATCTACACTGCCCATCATAGTTATAATCAATCAAGTTTGTTATTTCAAGCTTTAGAAAACTTCTGTCAATCAATCCAGCTAATACAACACAGCTTTGACCCCACTGATATACAAGCATGTTGGAACATTTCCATTCAGTGCATATGGCAATTTCAGACACACTTTCATACAGATGCAGAATGTTAAAGATACAATAGAAAACTTTTTTAAAAAATTGTTAACAACTTTGAAATAATCATGGGTCGAAAAGAGAAAGGAAGTGGGTGATGGTATGAAAAGCAGTTTTTCACTACTATATCTGTCGATCAATGACTTGATTTATTTCTTCAAAATGAAGAAATAACCCAAAGCTCTTGCAACTAAACTATACTGAGAAATCTGTCTTTTGATTGTCACTACTCTCACTTTAGGAAAGCAGATGCTATTGTACTGTGAATATTGGCTGACTTTATTTCTAGTAAAAAGTCAGCCAAAAGGCTGTAATTATGCTGAACAGTTTCCTGGAATCTTACTTCCATAAATGATACCATATTTTGAGTAATATATCATCACTGTGCCTCGCTCAGATTATTACACTAATATATCATTAGAGGAATAGCTAACTGTAGTGATGGATTAGTCTAATACAACTTTAAAGCAACAGTTTTCACTGATAAATCTAAGCTGCTGTCTGACTCTCCTGTGTTAAGTACAATGCAATATAATATTGCGAGTGGATACTCTGAAGAGACAGCTTTCATTAAAGAGAAAAAAGCTTTATCTTGACGTTTCAGTGGACTGCTAGAGAACCTGTAACCTATTGGCCATTGTTTCAGGGATATTTCCTTATCCAAAAAGAGAACAGAATGACCATGGGTGTGCAAAAAAGCAGAGGAAGTGGGAGCAGCTTCCAATTTCCTGCCAGCTTTCCCAATGACTTCGTAGAAAGCTGGCAGGAAGCATTGGAAATGATGATCACGTGACTGCAACTAAAAACTGCAGCATGTCAGCACTGAAGTGGCCACAACTGTGCCAAGATTCAATCCTCTGGAAATAATGGGTGTCAGATTTTGGACATAATCTGTAAATTATCCAATTTGTTACTGAAAAATTTATCCTGTTCTGAAGTCTTTTGCACAATTGAAGATTTTAAACAATTAAGCATACAGAAGAATGCAAGTAGTACACAGATTTAGGGTTAGACAAAGTAAATTATTGACATTTGAAATACATCTTTTACTGTTCCAGGACAATAGTCATACCATATTGCATGATTTTTCATTAACATACCTCCAGCAGTATTTCCTAGCACACAAATGTGGATGCATCAACAAGATGCATATGGTGGTAAAAGGAAAGTCTGATGCTGTAAAGATTTTTTTCTCTATATGAACCTTCTTGCCCTGCTACTGAGGGCAAGAATCCCTCAGAAGAAATGGAGAAGCCTTCATAATAAATAAAAGAGTAGGAAAATCAATACCGGGATACAATCCCCAAAATGACAGAACGATCTCAGTTCGAATCCAAGGCAAATATCCATTCAATATTACAGTAGTCCAAGTCTATGCCCCAACCACTGGTGCCAAAGAGGATGAAATTGACCGGTTCTATTAAACCCTAGAGCACCTTATAGAATTAACACCAAAAAATGATGTCCTTATCATCATGGGGCACTGGAATGCTAAAGTAGGAAGCCAAAAGTTAACAGGCAAGTTTTGCCATGGAGTACAAAATGAAGCAGGGCACAGGCTGGTAGAATCTTGCCAAGAGAACACGATGGTCATGGCAAACACTCTTTTCCAACAACCCAAGAGATGACTCTACACATGGACATCACCAAATGGTGAAGATAGAAATCAGATTGACTATGTGCTGTGCAGCCAAAGATGGAGATGTTCTATACAGTCAGTAAAAACAAGACCAGTAGCTGACTGTGCCTTAGATCATGAACTTCTTGTTGCAAAATATAGGCTTAAATTGAAAAAAGTAGTAAAAAGCACTAGGCCACTCAGCACTATCCCTGATGAATATACAGCAGAGGTGACAAATAGATTTAAGGAATTATATCTGATAGACAGAGTGCCTGAAGAACTATGGATGGAGGTTCACAACATTCTAAAAGAGGTAGCAACTAAAAGCCATCACAAAGAAAAAGAAATGCAAGAAAGCAAAATGGCTGTGAGGAAGCTTTGCAGATAGCTCAGGAAAGAAGAGAAGTGAAAGGCCAGGGAGAAAGAGAAAGATACACCCAACTGAATGCAGAATTCCAGAGAATAGCTAGAAGATATAGGAATGCCTTTTTAAATGAACAGTGCAAAGAAATAGAAGGAAACAATAGAATAGGGAGGACCAGAGATCTCTTCAAGAAAATTGGTGATTTGAAGGGAACAGTTCAAGCAAAGATGGGCATGATAAAAGACCAAAATGGCAGGGACCTAACAGAGGCAGAAGAGATTAAGAAGAGGTGGCAAAATTACACAGGCAAAATTATATACAAGAATGGGCTTAAGATCCTTGATAACTATGATGGGTGGTCACTGACCTCGAGCCAGACATCCTAGAATGTGAAGTCAAATGGGCCTTAGGAAATCTGAGCAACAACAAA
>JANHFP010008517.1:25288-37102 GCA_032468135.1 Calamaria suluensis | reverse complement strand
TACTGCTTCAGTGACTCCATCCAGCCACCTTGTTCTCTGTCGTCCCCTTCTTCTTTGGCCCTCAGTCTTTCCCAGCAGTAGGCTCTTCTCATTATGTGGCCAAAGTATTTGAGTTTCATCTTCAGGATCTGGCCTTCTAAAGAACAGTGAGGGCTGATCTCCTCTAGGAGTGACTGGTTAGATCGCTTTGCAGTCCATGGGACTTGCAGGAGTCTTCTCCAGCAGCAAAGTTCAAAGGCCTCAATTCTTTGGCGTTCAGCCTTTCTTATTGTCCAACTTTCACAACCATACATTGCAACTGGAAAAACCGTAGCCTGGACTATACACATTTTTGTTGGCAGGGTGATGTCTCTGCTTTTTAGAATGCTGTCTAGATTTGCCATAGTCCTTCAAAAGAAGCATATTGGTTTCTAACGTTTCTACTGATAAGTGTGTACTTTGAAAGATAAGTCATTTCAAACAGTATTTTAATTTCAGAAGATGGAAATTAAGTTGTTCAAGGAATAAAGTGTTCAATCTGATCCAGAGTAAATAGTGTACAGGAAAATAGAACATCCTTAATTTATATTTAACAAATTCAGATAAATCTGGCAAATGTCAGAAATGCATTGGGAATTGTGAGATGAGGTTATTGTTAAAGAACTGATGTAATATTAGAAAGGGTTTTTTATATCATGCCATATCCTTTAAAAACAACTCATCTTTCTAGTGCATTGCAGGAGGGAAGGCTGAATTTTGAAACCCTCAATGCAAAAGCCACCTTTTATAAGAACCTATTGCATAATGCAAAATGCAGCTCTATGAAATGCCTCAAGGAAAACATAGTTTATCAAGCAAAGATTCTGCAGTCAGAACATTCCAAGAATGAGGATAAATAATTTCCGATCAGGAACTGTCAGATCTGAGCAACTGAACTGTGTCTTTAAAATCTTCTCATATATGTCAATGAAGCAGATAAATAATTCTGCAGCTAAAAAAAAAAAGGAAAACTACAATTCAACACTGCAGATAAAGCAGTTGGAATATTTCCTTTCATGCTAAAATGAATTCACTCCCTGCATCAATATATCAGTGAAATTAATTGCTCCCCAGCAAGATCTAATCATGTCAAGTGATGTATTTCTCCCCATCATAAAAGCCTCTGAATGCTGCAGATTTTTGTGTTTCTTTGAATACAAAAGTAGGCTCTTTCTGAAGAAGTGTAATCTACAGAAGCAAGAAAGAAAACTGAAGGAGCTCAGGGGGAAATGTTCAAGCAAAGGAAGAAGCTATCTTCTTGGTAGCTGCAGAATTTAATCCCATAAAGACATTGTTCCATATGTTTGCAGAGTTTAATCCCAAAAGGCTATACTGGTTGTGGAGCTTAATCCCATAAGGCCATTGTCCATTGATCGGCACTGTGCTCTGGAAAGCAATACAATATTTGAAAACTGTTCTCTGAAGGAAAGCGATAACAGCCTGTATTGTATTACACCCTTCCTTTGCTTCTGACATCTTAGTGAAGATAAATGCAGTTCATTTCCCAAGTATAGTATATAAATAATACTTTAATTACTGATCATAAGTTGTGATTTGCAGGGTTGAGATACCACCCTAATGTCTAAACTGCTGTAATACATTGTAAGGGAAGAGAATTGAGCAATCTATTCTGAAGGAAGCTACTGTAAGCCTACCTACAGCTTTCTGTGCATCTTTGGCTTTGAATAATGCCCTGTACAATGTACAATTGTACATTGTACATTGAGTCAGCATTTTGAGGTGGGAAGGCCCATTTTGCAGCCTTGTATCTTTTTTAAAAAAGGAAAACTTGAAAAGGGACACAAATGCAAATATGAAAAGAACTCATAAGGCCCTAAGTAGGCTTAATACTATTTAAAAATGAATGAGCAATTTATCAAGATCCAGTGAAAACATTCTCCTGAGGCCTTGGCTCTACTGGTGGACTTCCCAAATTTCCATTCCTCATTGCTTGCACAGATACACACACACACACTTGTAATATAATATAAAGTTAAAGGTAAACTCACACAAATTTGCTAGTTGTTTCCGACTCTAGTGAGTGGTGTTCATCTCTGTTTCAAAGCCAAAGAGCAAGCGCTGTCCGAAGACGTCTCCATGGTCATGTGGCCAGCATGACTAAATGCCAAAGGCGCACTGAATGCTGTTACCTTCCCAGCAAAGGTGGTCCCTATTTTTCTAGTTGCATTTTTACGTGTTTTGAAAACTGCTAGGTTGGCAGAAGCTGGGACAAGTAACGGGAGCTCACCCAATTATGTGGCACTAGGAATTCAAACCACTGAACTGCCAACCTTTTGATCGACAAGCTCAGCTTATTACATATTATGTATAACATAGAGGTGCAGTCATACAGAGTCATATTAAATTAAATCTACAGGAGGTTAAGTTTAACTTTATGTACCCAAAGTTATATGCGGTTATAAGATAGCCCGGCAACCTGACTTAAAATGCAAATTCCTTTCTTGCATTTCCTCTCAGCTGTTCCTCAAGGGTATCTGCTGATGCTCTCTGACAGGCCTTTTGTCAGTGGTAGCGTGATTACAATAATTGCTTGATGGGCAGAATATCCTAGATCTGGCATGGGTGTGAAACCCTTATAGCTCATGGGACTGGGAGAGAAGTGCATCGACAGCTTTATTTAAAAACTATAAAGAGTCAAAGGAAAAACAGTTAACTCAGCTAAAGAAAAATATAATTTTAAGAAAAGTTTCTGCTGGATTTGAACCAGGGAGAAAGCCATATAATAGAGCAGCATCAGATTTTCTGGACAAAAGCTGAAAAATGATGGGTTTCCTGTCCCAGTAAAGTAGCCAACCAAAACTCAGCAGGCACGTGGGATAGATGTATAAGACTACTTTCATCTCTGAGCAAGAAGACATAGGCAGAGGTCACTCCAACTGTGGGCTCAGGGTGAGAAGAAGATAACTTCTAGCGATCCTGGTCTCTAGAAACATTGGGTGGTCCATACTCACAACCAGGCCACCTGGCAGTGCAGAGATGCCCTAGGTTGGGTGCCATATTCATGACCTGCCAAGTTCTGGTCTTGCCCAGCATGAAGTTGTAGAATATAACCCAAGTGGAACAGTTTATGTTTTCTATAAAATAAACAGGACCACTTGATGCCTTTAGAAGAGAGATGGTTTTGCTAGAGATAGTCTATAAAAGCAAAATAACACTCACTGCCAATATGAACTCAGGAAATGGAAATCAAGGACTACAGTTTGCTAATATCCTCAGTCTGTGCTCCCAAACCACGAAAGAAGAGAATGTTTGGGAAAGCTGCCTCACAGGAAGAACATGTCTAAAGTGGAACAGATGTTGCTCTGATGGTAAAAGAAGTTGGGGGGGGGAATCAACAATCTCCTGTTTAACTTTAAAGTCTTGATTAAATGTTACTTGGACAGCAGATATATTTATTTATTCTTAGTCTGACCATTAAGCTTATAACTTTGAATCGATCTCACATACAGATGCCTATTTGAATAATCAAAATACAGAAAATGGTATTATGCTGCTATACTGACTTAAAGTGCAGTAGAAACATACAAATTGGTCCTTTTGTGTTGCCATTCTCTCCCTCCCTGCCCCCTGCCAAAATGGCCAGAAACAGGTACACTGTCCGTATACATATAAAAAATTGATGGATTATATGGATTCTTTTATTGTATGCATTGTACGCATAAGCAAGGAACATTCTACCACATGTGGTGGACCTACCCTAAGATTAAAAAAAATGTTTGGAATAGATAATTGAAAAAAAGATAGACAGAAAGCTGGAACTATTTCTTTTGGGCATTTTTGAAGGGAAAATGGAGAAAAAAGTACTTTATATCACACTACACATATTAACCGCAAGTAGAATTATCCTAGCACAAAACTGGAAACATATGGACACCACCCCAGACCAAATTATAATTAAAAATATATGAATGTGAAGAAATGGACAGACTGTCTATGGAAATGAAGGAAAGGGAAGAAACCGAGTACTATCAAATTTGGAATCTTATCTTAGAGTAAACATAAAACCTAAGGAATAATCTGTTAAATAGAAGATACAGAAGGCTAAATTATTGAAGAAACATAGGATTTGCAAATGTGAATAGATGTTACTATAATTCAAATAAATATGTAATTTAAGATAGAGACATATAGAATTTGAATCTTTGTAAATATGTTTGTTATCATAGAGATGCCGATATGGAAAAGCTGTTATTAGTGTTAAAATTCTGCTGTGTTTTTTTTTTGCTTTTTCTGTTTGTTGTGTTTTTTGTATTGTGTGTTTTATATGTTGGAAACTTAATAATTAAAAAAAACATTGATGGATTATACTGATTCTTTTATTTTATTCTAAACAAATGAATGCTATTTTTCAGTGTCCACATATTTTACCAATAACATTTCATTTTTTTACATTTAAAATAAGTATTGTAATTATTCCATATTTTTGTATCAAAGAGTGCCACATCAAATAAATGCTTTCATAACATCTCTATGCAAGCATGCTGAGTTTGCTGTACAATTTCTCTAAGGAAATGGCCACAAGGTAAACGTCACGCTAATAATGTTTTTCAGCAGATGACCTTTCCTTGTTGACAAAATCTACAATGTTTATAGAGTTTACAGTGTTATACTGCTACCCCCGGGGGAAAAAATCTGAAGAAAAAAAATAGAATCAATTCTATTCTATAGCAGGATATTTGTAAATAAAAACCAAAATGTATTTGTTTAAATTCATAAGTTTCATTGAATACTTTTGAGGACACATCTACTACATCCATCCATGTTTTAATTGAATGGTCCATAACCATTTTATTTCATATTACTATAGTAAACTTAGTTTTTGGAAACTCACTTTCTTCACTTTGTATTTTCTATCCTATATAGATCCATTACTGGTTGGACTAGAATTGGAGAAATCTGTGTTCAGTCTGGCAATCATAAACTTCACTGTAAGTCCCTATATTATCTTTCAGCACAAACTTCATAGGACTGTTGTAGAAATGAACTTAGAGGATCAGATAAAGTTGATCTCATGTTGAGATCCTGAAGGCCTCAATTTTGTGGTAAATATAAAATTTGTAACAGGCGGAATTAGGTTGAAAATCACTTTTACATAAACGCAAAATTGTATGATATTCTAACTTAGAAATGTTTTGAATGACCACATTTGCTTCATTTGGCTTCCATCATTTCAAGTAAACATCTGCTTTCATTATGAACAAACTGATACATTTGTTTTATTGGATTCATTCATGCACCACAAACAATTTTAAGCACATCCATTTTAACTTTATAGATTCTGCTTTGTGAGTATTTCTTTAGGCAGCTGTTTATGACTTGGCTCTATGGAAGGATATTTTTTAAATTCCTGATCCAACTCCATTCCAAAAAGATCTTTTAATATCAGAATTCTCCAGAAAGCAACTGAACAAAGCTAGTTCTTCAGATCCATCCAATCTTGGCTAGGCAGTCATTCAGAAGCTGCAAGAAGAGGCAATCAGATTTCCTG
The DNA here is from genome assembly GCA_032468135.1 of Calamaria suluensis. NCBI lineage: Eukaryota > Metazoa > Chordata > Lepidosauria > Squamata > Calamariidae > Calamaria > Calamaria suluensis. The sequence continues at coordinate 31,575 of JANHFP010008517.1, read as the reverse complement.
GGTATCTGGCAATTCATAGAAAGGAGATTATTCCTCTGAAGATTAAAAAGATGAGAAAATATGTTACCCATTTATATCTGTGGGACAGCCATACTCGCATGCATTGGCATAGATAAACCTGTTTAGACTGTAAAAAGGTATGGATGAATTTGTCTTACCACTTGAGCAGGGATACTGAGTGTCGAGTTTTTTATATCTGGCAATGCTAGCAGAGGTTTTTTTTTTTTTCCTGGGAAGGCTACATATATTGCAGATTGTAATATAATAATATTGCAAGCAAATGGTGCTCTGTTGTTTGGCTTTCCTTGAAAACAGTTGTGGGACAGGAGTGGAGAATGTGAGTAATAATCTAGCAATAATCTTATTGCCAAGAAGATACAGCTTGTGAATACAGAACAGGTACTTTTTGTGTGGATCCTTCCACTCTGCCCTTGGGATTTCAGAAAGCTCAGGACATATGCATTATTTGTGCAGGGGCTGTACAACTTCCTGTGATTCAAAACTAGAAATATATACCCTTTGTTACACACATAGGTATATATCTGCCTGACAGTTTATTATAGTCAAGGCTATGGTTTTGCCAGCTGCAATGTATGGCTGTGAAAGTTGGACCATAAGAAAGGCTGAGCGCCAAAGAATTGAGGCCTTTGAACTTTGGTGCTGGAGAAGACTCCTGCGAGTCCCTTGGACTGCAAAGCGATCCAATCGGTCAGTCCTAGAGGAGATCAACCCTGACTGCTCTTTAGAAGGCCACATCCTGAAGATGAAACTCAAATACTTTGGCCACCTAATGAGAAGGAAGGAGTCACTGGAGAAAAACTTAATGCTGGGAAAGATTGAGGCCAAAGAAGAAGGGGACAATAGAGAACAAGGTGGCTGGATGAAGTCACTGAAGCAGTTGGTGTGAGCTTAAATGGATTCCAGAGGATGGTGGAGGACAGGAAGACCTGGAGAAACATTGTCCATGGGGGAAGGATGGGTCGGACATGACTTTGCAACTAACAACGAACTAGGTTAGATCTGGATATAATTCTGTACACAAGTTAAAAAGATAAACTAAATGTATTGGAATTACAGAAAGCCGTTTCATGTATATAAATCAATGTATCTCTGTTCTTATTCTTGAAAATCTGGTCACTCCACCCAGTGGTTATTATCTGCACCAAAGATTGAATATCTGTTAAGTCACATTCTTTGTTTAGTGTTCTTTAGACATTTTCACTGTAACTGTAATCATTCTAAGAATTGTTTTTATTATAATAGCTTCAATGTTAAATATCATTCTATTTGGTTTACTTACTGGTATATTACTGAACCTTTACAGAGTGTACAAACAAATGTTTATTCCAGATATTTATGCCTAGATGCTCATTCTCTTTCCATGACAAAATGAAAATTTTCCATCACTACCTTTCCTCAACTGAATTTGGAAACCTATGCATATCTGGACATATTTTTTGGGTGTTTATGGAATATATAGTGAGAAGCAGAGCTGTAGGCAGAAAATCTCCCCCTTGTCCAAGTGGAGCAATTTAACATTCAAGTCTTTCTCTTTAGCAAAAAAAATGTTCATACAATTGCTATGAATGCCCATAAGCATTCAGGACATGCAAGAGACTAAGAAGTATCTCAAGTGAAGGAAAAGGCTTCAACCTGTAATAACAGCATCCTACATGACCCAGCTGTCTTAGTTCACATAACCAGTAAAATGTGCTTTAGAAGGCACTAATCAGTTGATTTCCAGTGGAAAAAGGTAACCATTCCTTTGCATTCAAAGGAAAGGAACAAAAGCAGAAACTGTAGGAGTCAGAACAATGGCACCCAGGGTAGTCAACCTTATGTGGTAAAACTATTTGATTGCTATAAAGGCATTCTAGGCCGACCCCCTGCGTAGGGCAACTCCACAGCTTCAGCATTTCCATCCCCCAAACTCTCACAAAGCAGTGGGAAACTGACTGCTGAACATCTTGAATTGTGCTGACTTTGAGATGCAGGGAACCGGCAGAAAATTAGTCAACGCATATTGTCTTCCCTTCTGGCTGATTAACAGTAAAGGGTAAATAACATCATTCAATTAATGACTTGCCCCTTGAGTTTTCACTGACCCTAGAGACACAAAAATCTCTTCACTCCCATTCCAAACCACCAGCCAAATATACACAGATAGTGAAAAAACATGAATAAGGGAATAGGAGAGAACCTGTCTATCTTATTTCTTTTGTGCGTGGAATGTAAGTGAAGAGATTAGTTGGACTGGGAGAGTAAACAATGCATAGAGCCAAAGACAAATTACAGGAACAAGACACTTGTATACTGTCCCTCAGTATAAGGATAGTAGAGGTAGAGATTAATGGTTGACTTGAACCTAGGAGATGGCAGCATCTAATGGGAAAATAGACCACTCCAAAATTTTGACAGAACCCCCAAATACAAGTTTTGTTGCTATTTCAAATAAACCAGAGAAAGAAAGAAACACACCATGAGGTGAAATATTTCTAGATTCAATAGAAAAATAAGCCAAGTAATGGTATGGAGATGCTCTAATTTTGGGTAAATGTTGTATTTAAAGATAATTACAGTTAACTAACAAAAAGCCCAGGTTATTTTCCCACCATCCTCATCTGCATCCTTCAATGAAGAAGAAGAAAACACACCTGTCCTGTATAAGAAAGCTATTTATGGACGATCATCCTTCCTGCTCTGCCTTTGTTTCCCATATGTCTTCATTCCTTACTTACCACCTAATTTTAGACTCAGCACAAGGCAAAGAATTTTTTACATTTTGCCAGGAAGAGAGGTCTAAAAAGAGATAGAACTGTTTCCTCATGTGTCTCATGGAACAATTTGTTTATTGAAGATTAACCCCCATCTGTTCCTGTTTTCATAAGAAAGCACATTTGGAAAACTGACACACTTTGATGCCTCAAGGGCAGGCTGTAGAAGACAACCCCCTCAGATATCACACTGCATCCAAGTCCTACCACTAGAAGCAAATGTCATCACTTACTTCCATATCCATAACACTTGCAGTTAATTGGGACTGGTGCATACATACCCTAAAGGTTACCTGATTAATTGCTAGGAAGAAGCTTCCATACTAACTTTAAATATTTGATTTCTTCCAAAGATGCAACAACAGCTGAAAAAAACCCCCTAATGCTGTTTAAATTAGAGCATCCTTTCCCAGAAACCAATCCGTTTCTTTTCATCTTTAGATCCAGTCATTTATTTTTCAGTTCTATAGTTGTCCTTATAAACCCAAGCTCACTGCAATTGCCAAGAATCCATTTACTTTTAATGTTCAAAACTATGTTCGGTGGTTAGTATAAGAGCCAAAGATGATCCTTTTGGATCAAGCCATGGGCCCATCTAGCCCAGCATTCTGAGTTACATAATAGCCATTTGGGAAGCTCACAAGCCTGGACAAGAGAGCAGTAACTTTCTTTCTATTGTTCCCCTGAATGGCTTGTCCTCTAAGTAGTGACTTTGGTGAGATAAGCCAATACAAGTAAATACCAGATCTCAGAAAGTTCTAACAATCACCATTTAGACTGCACTGTATTCATTTCAAGCAGAAGATGGGCACAAAATGGGTCATTTTGAATTTTCCATTTTCTTTTGTTTCTTTGCTTGCAAAATGATTGCTACTAGTTGGTTATAGTGAATGAAAGAGGACTTGAACCTGAAGGGATGCCTTTTTCAGATAACTGAAGGCATCTCACCTCTTTTTACTTCTTACTCTGATATTGTGAGTCGTGGCTGCTGCTATAAGCATCCACATAAACTTCATCTTGGAAAACCTGAGACAATCCGCAAATTTAGTTACTGATGGAACTATGCACTTCCCATTTTCTTTTGTTTTTCCACTTAAATATGTAGGTACAGCTATGCATAATTTACAGGACTAGTTGAGATTATTTTCGAAGTGCTGGCCTGTTTCTTCTTATCAGCTTAACAGCCCCTTTTCTATTTAAGGGTTTTGACCTGGTTCGTGTAAGAAATTGGTGGTGACATCCTAATCCTCATTTAGAAACTGGCTGACATTTTGTTTCCCCTGATTCTTGATGCTTACTGCAACTGGTCACACAAAATCTGATTCTGAGCTGAGGTGAAAGAAATCTCTTCAGAACCAGTAAAAATGTATGATGGGGAATATAATACCTCTAAATTGGCATGAAACTATTTTCTGGGTATAAAATTGTACACTTTTTTTTCAAGGCCAACACCTAGACATTAGGAGTTTTCATTCTCCAGTGACAAAGGTATGTATGCATATTAAGTATTTAAAAAAGTTATTCTTCAGCTTTAACAGGGCTTTCCCCCTACTTCATTACTTTTATAAGGATTCAGAAATGCTAATATATCTAACAAGCCCAGCAGCAAAAGGTTAGTTTAGGTCAATATATAATGGTGAGAAACAAGCAGTGTCGCTAGTGATTATAGACAAAAATAGACATTGGAAGTGGGCCGAAATAACTGCTAGAGTTTTCATTTTCTTTCCATTGTATTTTCCATTGTCCATGAAAAGAAAATGGAAATTTTCCCCATTCTTTAAATATTATTTGATTTTTCCAGTTCCATCAAATAGGAGAAAAGAAGAAAAAGAAAGATGAATGAGTTTAGTTCCTTTTCTCATTTTTTTTGCAAATGCACAGTTCAAAATTGGTTCATGTTTTAAAAATTATGGCTTGTGGAGAACTAGGCACACAAACCCCTGCTTCCACCCAGATTTGATGAGAGAAAAAGGACAGTTGAATTCCAATCTGCCCATTAGTCCTGGAGCCATACATCCACTTGTAGAGAAATTCCTACAAATTTGAAACCTCAGGCATCAGAAATTTGTCCAATCCTCATCCATCCATTCAGCTACAATCGTTTCTATGGCAACCTTTTCCTTAACTTTTCCACAGTTTTTTGATAGTTATTCTAACTTTTAGATCTCTTAGATAGGAAAATATATTTTGATAAATTGTGGACAATAGCTGGTACCTCCAAATGTATTTCACATTAATTTCCTTTATGTCTAGATATGCTAGCCAGGCATCATGAAAGCTGAAGACATCTGGCAAGCTTTGTGCTAGGATAGCTGAGTGTCTCTATATTAAAAAAAATCTTAAAAGTCTTCAGTCTCTTCAGGGATTTTCACTTAGTACCTCCTTCATAAAGAAACAGATTTTCTTAAAAACGTAATTAAAAAGTTAGTTCTTGAACTGTTGTTGGTTTTTTCATCAGTTTATTGTCTTTTGTACTTTTTTTTCTTCAAGGCTCATTTATTTTATGAAGAGATTATGCACAAACTGAAAACAAATTCACCAACATGAATTTTCATTAATCCAGAATGTTAAAAGCAAGCCTTCAAACTAAACGCTACCAAAAATGGGAAACTGAAAGCTCAGCTAGTCACAATATTAACAGTCAATGGTGCCAACTTAATGCTTTGGTTAATCTGTTGGCTTTAAAGAAATAAATGTAAAAACATTAAACTAAACTTCAGAAAGAGAGGCTTCCTGAAACAACCTTTACAAAATACATTTCTCAAAACACTTTGCCTACCAGTTCTGCTAATTATTTTTCTCTCTCATATCAAGTGGTCTTAAATCTCCCAAATAAATTATTTACACTTACAAAAACTAATCAATGCAAAATCCGGAAAGAGAGGTCATTCTTCAGGCAGAGCTACACTTGTATATAGACAGTCTGGCACATAAACATGCTCATACAGATCCAAATTTCTTTTACTCTGGCAGTTATCCAAGACATTTAGGGGTACTGGAACTGTCTTATCTCTGAGAATGTAAGGCTACTGTTCACTACTGTTTGACAAACGACTTTCATGTTGTGAATTTTTCTTTTCTTAACAAAAAAAAAGATTCCATGTCAATAAATATTGGCATAGAGGTTTAGTTTGGTTTGTTTTCAGACAGAGATAGCTCTGTATCAGGGTGTCGTGCCTCAGCCACAGTCTGATTCAGACACAGAGGGGCTAACTGACTTGGCTGGGAATGGCATGGACCAATTAGCCGATGATGTCATGGACCCATTAGTCTCTGCAGCTGAGAGTGAGAGCTCAGAGGACGAAGAAGAAACAGTCCCCCTAGCGGATGCTAGGGAGAGATGCAGGGACAAGAGACATCAGGAACTATTACACCTGAGCAAACATTAATTATGGGAAAACTCTATAAGGAAGAGAATGGCTGGGTTTCTTTCCTTGGACCAAATCGTGACTTTCATGTCAGAGTTTTCTGCCTTGCTCCTGTTTCCTGCCGTGTTTATCATCTGTGGTATGT
>JANHFP010008512.1:5622-17248 GCA_032468135.1 Calamaria suluensis | reverse complement strand
ACCCACCCCTGCACTATACTTACCTATATTGGTTAGTTTTTAGCCCTGATGATAGGCATGGCAGAGCAGATTGCCTCAGCTGACCTGAAATGTAAGTTTGGCGTGTGTGTGAGCAAAGCGAGCACGCACACGCAAAGTGTGTGCACGAAGCAAAACAGTGATAACACCAGTTGTAACCCACCACTGAGGCACAGGTAGCCCCCACCAGACGTTTAGTAATAAAAAGACATCAAATCTGGTTGTAGCCTGCTACAGGGCTTAGTGACATTTATCAAAGGGAACACCCTGGATAGAAATGAAATGGTAGAGAGAAACAGACTATGGGTTAGTGCAGGAGACAGTTTTGATGCTTATTGATATGAATGAACGATACAGTAGAAAAGAGCAGGTAGAAAAACAGGTAACGTACATCACTTCATGTACCCCTTAAATCCCACAAGAGGGCTTTGAGTTGCTGCTGTTGTCCTTCTCTTGAACAAGTAGCTTTGAAAGAAAATCTTGGGCACGAGAGCAGGACTGCTCCTTTCAAGGTAACCTCTAACTCTTTAACCCAGTATTTCTCAACCTTGGCATTGTTAAGTGGGGAATTCTGGACATTGAAATCACAAGTCTTGACCACAAGACACCACCCGTGGTCAAGATTGAGAATCAGAAACTAAGGTCCGGAAAATGGCCCTGTCTGAGAGCTTTGCCTTGCAACTCAGACAAGTCTACTCTGGATTTTGAGAAATGTCTTGCTGAATCTCATCCCTCATTGGTCTACTTTTCCACCTTTTTTCCTTCTCTCTTCCTGCAGCTCGTTGGAGATGACGTGCTATGATAGCGATGAAGCCAATCCCCGCAGTGTGTCTAGCCTGTCCAACCGTTCCTCCCCTCTCTCATGGCGGTATGGTCAGTCCAGCCCACGCCTGCAAGCCGGAGATGCTCCTTCGGTCGGTGGGGGTTGTCGCTCAGAAGGCACTCCTAGCTGGTACATGCACGGGGAACGAGCTCATTATTCCCACACTATGCCCATGCGCAGCCCCAGCAAGCTCAGCCACATTTCCCGTCTGGAGCTGGTGGAATCCCTTGATGCTGATGATGTTGATCTTAAATCTGGGTACATGAGTGACAGTGACTTAATGGGGAAGACAATGACTGAAGACGATGATATCACCACAGGGTGAGTACCTTAGCCCTCTAGATACAGCAGCTGACTATTTAAAATTAGGCTTGATGTTCTGTATATTGCAATATCCAAGGCAGATCGCAGCCATGTTAATAGGTTATGTCTCTGTATTTTTCCCCCTTTCCTTTGCTATGCAACTATTTCCCTGCCAGGTTAGTGATAAATACCCAAGACGTGCAATAGAGCCGAATGCATTTGTTGAAAATGTTTTTTGGTAGACAGGGATTTAGATAAGGACATTTATTGGATTATTACTTCCAAAGAAAAAAAGGAGCTTGTCCAATGTGATACTGTTAGAGCTGATTCATCCAGATGGATAAAGCCCAGCGATCATATGGAACACATGTTTCTAGTCAAATGTTTCTGACAATGATATTTTCAAGACTAAATGCTTTATTTGAAGAAGAAATGTCTCTGCAATATTTTAGGACCAGTTGTTTAGCAGCTAACTCATTCTGGTAAACACTGTTTTAGCAAGTGAGCATTTTTTAAAAGCATGAATAACACATGATCTGTCTTGTACCATGTGGTAACCAAACTGTGGCTTATTAAACTGTGACTGGATTAACTCAACATATTGACCCATAAACAATAAGAAGCTAAGCTAAAAACAAAGAAACCATATTATATAGCTGAGTGTGAAGTACGAACCAAGAATAGAATAGAATATAACTTTATTATGGTCATCGACCAGCAATAGACATACAATATATTAAAAAATAATAATACTGACATTACTAGTGGTTAATAACATCCCCATTAAGAAAATACATGATCTCAAACCATTAGGGTCACTTCTGAGTTTACGTGAGTGAAGAACCGATAATTATGAGAATAAATATATTTTCTAAAAATTGTTAAAGATATCTTCAAAAATTGGCACACGTTGACAGCTATAATTCTGTAACAATTTTTTTTCTTGTGGACTGTACGAACCAAGATGTCTAAATAGTTTATAACTGAAATGCTACCTTTTCTGTCCAAAAATTTACTTGCATTGTTTTATCATTTCTTTCCTCCATGCTCCCTACTTCTTACCTTAAAAGCATGACAATGGATGAAGGAATTTGGGTAAAATGGAAAGAAAGACTCAATATTTTACTGTTTTACTGTTTTCAATATTTTACTATCAAACATTTTACTGTTTTTAACTTTTTAACTTATAACATCATCTCTAGGGTTGTCTCATGGGTACAGTATGTGTCATAACAATATTGTATATAAATGCCATACTGTGTATAAACTATATGAAGTCAAAAATAAAGATTTAACTGATGTTCCATCATATCATTTTTAACATCTCATATCTGGAAAAACATACGCTAAATCATAATCTGAAATAAGAAAACTTTAAAGGGGGTATTAATAGTATTCTGAATTTTGTATAAATTATGTTTTGCTCCATTGCATCCCTTGATTTTATTATATGTGGTAACATTTGTTAATAGAGTGTTGAGTGCAATATAAACTATGTGTTGATTTTAATATTGAGCTCAGTGTTGGGTTGCTTGGAAATGAAGGGTCTTGTTTTTCTTTGGCTGATATTTCCAGTCAAAGAGAGGTCAGAGAGACATGGATACTGACATAGTGAAATATTATGTCATACATTTTCCATTTTAAAAGTTGCATAGTTCCATCAAGGGAAGGGATGTAGACATGGTCCTAAAATATATATATTATAGGAAATTGCGCTGAAGAATCCTTGTTGATCACAGAACTTTGGTCTACAGATGTGATTGTAACAAGTTTTGAATCCAGTTATGAAGCCTCTTAACATTGCTATTATTAGAATATAGAATAAACAAGCTAATCACTAATACAGATCAGACAGAAATAGGCACTTTGTGGCTGAAGTGTGGTTTCCCTATTGGAATATCAAGAGTTCTTGTGAAGTCATGAGTAGCTTTGAGTTGCCAACAGATTTTTCTCTTGATCTTTGTTTGGTAAGTTTTCCTCTCTATGGAAAAAAAATCTCTTAATTTTGGGGAAAATTAAGTGATAGATAATATAGTTTTAATGTAAACGTTTTTGCTAGAAAAAGATAATCAATACTTTTGGAATCAGACTATGATATCATCAGTTCATTGTACTGATTATTACATTTAAAATCCTGAATGGACAGTGCCTATTTATCTCTGAGAGTACCTTTCCTTGAGGATATCTGTCCAGTTCACCAGCTTGAACACAATTAGTATACATCAAGTCCCTTTCCTTAAATTTTATCACCTGGTGAGACCTTGAAGATATGCCTCCCCTGTAGGTGTCCCAGCCCTTTGAAACTCAAGCCCTGTTCAGATCTGGAAAGTGTCTACCCTTGACCAATGTCAAAGATTGAGTCGTGGTGGCACAGTGGTTAGAGTGCTGTATTGCAGGCTACTTCTGCTGCCTGCAGTTTGGCAGTTCGAGTCTCACTGGCTCAAGGTTGACTCAGTCTTCCAGTCTTCTGAGGTGAGTAAAATGAGGACCCAGATTGTTGGGGAAAATATGCTGACTCTGTAAACTGCTTAGAGAGGGCTTTGAAGCCTTTTAAGTCTTAAGTGCTATTGCTACTGTTGGTCTTGAATGGGGATGCATTTCCCCATTCAAGACTGGCACACAACTTGAGGTGGTGGTGTCCTTCTTCAGTTACAGCTGTGGGCAGGAACATCTTTGCACAGGTTCATCTTGTATGCCAGTTGTACCTTTTCCTAAAGGCCCTTCAGTCAGTTAATTATGCTCTGGTCGCCTTATGATTGGATTATTGCAATGTGGTCTACATGGGGTGCACTTACAGATGACCTGCAAGATGCAGCTGGTTAAAAATGCAACCACATGAGTAATAATGGACACTTCTTATGGCATATCCATGTGTTATCATTGCTACACTGCATTGTCACTTTATAGGGCCAAGGAAGAAGTGTGCCTTTCTGTTGTGTCCTCCACCCCATACAACAGCATCTTTCCCGAGATAGGTTTCTAGAAAGTTTGAAATATTGAGTCCTGGCAACTGCCTGGACACTTTCTTGAAGTTTTCTTAGCAAGATTTTGGAAATGGCTTGCCATGGCTTTCTTGCTAGGGATGAGAGAGAATGATCCAGCTGCCTTTGTGCCCAAGCAAGATTAGAAGAGTCTCTGGGTTCCTAGCCTGGTTTCTTAACCACTGTATCAACATACCTCTTAGTCCCTATAGCTTTCTTGACAAGATATTGGAAGTGGTTTGTCTTTACCTTTTTCCTGGGGCTGAGGACTCATATTTTAATATCTACTGAGGATTGAAATACAAGCATTTTAAAGTTGTCGGGTTTGAGAAATCCTGATCCAAGAGGGAAGTTCCCAATTCACTTTCTTCTTTTTTTCTCTCCCTGTTTAAATCTACTGCAGCTGCTTCTAAGGGCACCTGCAGCACCAAAGACATCTCTCTCAGTCAGAGACTTAGGTCATTTTTAAATAACTAAAACTTTGACAATTACCCAACTCTTCTCATTGCACAGTTAAAAGGCAACCAAGATTGAGAGGACTGTTTGGTCTAAGTCAGTATATTAAAAACACAAGTCAAATGGGCCAATTTATTTGTTTGCAAGTCTACAAGGCTTGTAGAAAACTGGCAGAAATTCAGGACTTGTTGTTCCCGCCAGTGGATGAGCACAGAAATGTTTCAGTCTCAGCTTGTCTGTGCGCCAGTAAGAAGTGTTTATCCTGCCTTCTCAGTTTTGAGCTAAAAAAAATTCTCCTCTCCTGTCAAAAATGAAAAAAGCCCACACATTTGATAGGCACAAATTAATGGAAGGCATTGAGCCACTGATGTACTATATCTGAGTCCATTTGCACAGACCCAATACCCAGTTCAGTTTTCAACTTCTTGTCATAGTTCCCTTGTTTTACCTTTTATTCTTGATATAAATAAACAAAGAAAAAGTTGCATTTAACCAGAACAAAAATAATTATGTCTTTGCCAATTTTTTAAAATGATTCATTGGAAGAAACAGAAGTCCTATGACAATGATGGCAAACCTATGGCACCCATGCCACAGGTGGCACATGTAGCCATTTTGGTTGGTACACCAGCATGGCTGATTTTCGGAACTTTTGGGCCCACTGGAAGTCAGGAAACAAAGTGTTTCTTGCCTCTGGAGGGCCTCCAGGGGGGTGGGGAAGGCCCAATTTTCAGTCTCCACTGGCTCTCTAGAAGTTAGAGGAGACTGAAAATGGGCCTCCCCCCCTCCGGAGGCCAAAAATGGCCTGTTTTCCAACTTCCAGGTGAATTCTAGGAATTGAAGTCCGCAAGTCTTAAAGCTGCCAAGTTTGAGGACCCCTGCAATAGATGATGGTTTATAGTTGGCCAAAGGCCATTATAGTTTTGAGCCAATAAAATATGTTTATTTGCATTTGGTTTTATTGAAGTGGTAGGGCTCTTGTTGATGAATATGCGCACATGCTCAGTTCTTAATAATTGAAGAATGTGATATTCTACTCTATTCTATCTGCTCTTTGTGATTCTTTGGCAACGAAGAGAATCAGAAGGTGGCAAGATGGTGACCAGCAGAACTTCTGAAGAGCTGTCTGTTTTGGTATGAACCTGCTCAGCCACTTCTTAAAGTGAGGTTCTCTTAAAGGTTTCTTAATACTTGTCTGTTAGGAATGTAGGAAACAGTTCTCAAATTTAACAATGCATATATTTTAACTGATGTTTAATTCTATTGTTGTTTATTTTGCTGCTGCTACTATAAATGTTATAATCATCTTTATTATTATGAATATGGCAGAGTTTGTCTTATCTACTCTAAACCTTAGTTTTGAATTTAGGAAATATTACAAGAGTTTTAATATAAATTCATGGAATAGTTTTTATGGAACCTAGCAGACCAGTGATCTTTGCTAAAAAGTTTTCTTTTCGTTGTGCACATGATTTCTGACTTGTTTGCAACCTAGCACTTAATTTGGGAGTGCCTAAAACATGTCAAGCAGCAGGACAAGTTGAAGAAATTGCTCAATGGCTTTCTTCCCCAACCTTTTGAAAAGAGTCCAGCTGTCCTGTATTTTTTTAAGAATGCAATCATAGCTGCACCCAAGGTTTAATTTGAGGATGGTGCATAGTAACAGAACTAATTATATTGTACTTAATATTTAAAATGCATTGCATACCAAGATCATATTTATATCTGCCAGAGCTGACACATGTACAATAATTAAGGTGCAGTACAGTACTTGAAATCTGTGCAAGTACAATATGTATGCATTTATTTTTTAAAAACCCACCATTATTTTTTCCAGATTACCCTGTAAGTTATTAAGGTAAATGCAGCTCTTAAAACAGGTATTGGTAGTATGAAATTTATGAAAGTGTAAAAAAAAAGACTGCTTTAATGAATAGCAGGATTGTTCAGCATTTGCATGAGGTTCAGCTAAATGTATAATTATTATTTGCTTCTTCCTATCTGCACCTAAAGACTAGAGCTCAGTGGTAACCTTATGATGAGTGAATTTCAACTCCTAGAGTTCATGCTGGCTGGGGAATTTTGGAAGTTGAAGTCCACACATCATAAAGCATTAGTTAATCATTAAATACATTAAATGAATACCCTTCTCCAGAATGATTAGAATTAAACACAAAAGTGACTAAGTGAAACTAGAATGAAGGAATTACTAAAAACATTTCTATAGAAAGGAAAATGCAACAAGTTTGAATATAAAATGTAAGGGGTATCACTTGTTTCATGTTCCCAAGAAAGCTTTTGGCAGAATGTTGATTGACAGGGTACAAGATGGAACAATAAGTAAACTCTGGGAATTTCAGTCTGCAGAATGTATCGGTTTCTTGCATTTCAACAGGTCATGGAAAATATACGAGTGTGAAAAATAAAGCTTATTATGAATTTGCTGATTTAAGGAATGAGCATGACAACATTGAATAAGCTGGAATTAAGGAATATTTGTGAATAAAGAATTGAAAACTGTTTGCTGAATGCAGTAAAAAGATTTTCATTTCTTTGACTTACAATTTACCTCCTTTCTGCATAATGCTATTTGCCCCAAAAAACAATTGGCATAGAAAGGCATGTACTATATATAGACCTATATGTAGCAATAATACTATTAAGTCAATGTTTTGTACTGGCTCTTTTACTAAATTGGAAGAGATTTCCAAACTTATTCTCACTAGAGAAAAAAAGTTGCGTGTGAAGATGTTTGCCTCCCTTGGTCACTCAATTTTTTGGTCTAGAAGGCTCTTGTTACATAACTTTTAGTTCCTGGGGAGAAACTGCCAAGCATTATATTTCACTGTCTCGCTTTCCAAAGATGTGAAAGTCAGCTAATTCAATGTCTAAGCCAGGATTCCCTAAAATTTATAGGAATGCAAGTCCAACATATGTAGTGAGCTGCAGTCTGAGTTAAGCTCTTTAAATAGCCACCTGCACGCCTTCAACTGCTTCTGCCTTTAATTTGTCCTTCCTGCGTTGCACGTTGTGGTTTTAAATGCTGACCCAGCAACGAACTAAAGACTTTCTGGTTTTGATTTGCTGATTTTGGAGATGCTATGGGAGTGATGATAATACAGAAATGGATTATGAGTTTTACATTCAGATTTAAGTAGTGATCTATGGCTGTATTTCATAGGGACAGAATATATTTCTTTATTTGCAGTGACTCATAAAACTGAATGTTCTCTGAATCTAAGGGGAATTCATCCTGTTGTGCTCAGCAGCTGTTGCTTTTGGAGTACCCGTTGAACACTGCCTTTTTCTTCTACAAAAATAAAAACAAACTTACAAACAACTCCATTAAGCAGGGTAAGAGGGGAGGGTCTGTGTCTAACAACGTCAACTTCCAAAATGAAAACATTTGGGTGCTCTGAATATGGTCATATCTATGCTAAATAAAGCGAGGGCAGAAGTGTACATTGTAACTTCACAGTTCTTCTATAGATTGGCTGAAAATAAATTACCTATATCAGAATCAGAAAATTGACATTGTGTCCAAGATGGTATTCATGATATCGCCAACAGAAGATCTGGTGGGAAGTTTATGCTGACACTTAATCAGGGAGAAGCTGTGGATGTGAGAAGTGTGTAATGTTGAGTTCTTCATGCTTCCTGAGTTTATTATTGGGAGTACATGTGTAATATGGGGAATATATTTTTCTATATTGGCCCTGATCATACAGAAGGTCCACTTCTTCCTTAATGTGATATGTGGACTTATTAGATAAAAACAATTGCTTCTCTTCTTCACTGTCACCCGTCATTCATTTCCTAGTGGCTAGAAAAAGAGGACAAGTGAGGAAATGGACCTTATCAGGTGCCAAACATCCAAACCATGACACCAGTTTAATAAGGCTGAAATTGTTGTGCTAGAAGAATGATGTTATTCTGGAGTATCTGATGACTGTTGTGACAAAGGATCACAGAGTAGTTCTTAATTGGCATATAAACTGTAGATATTAGGCTTAAAAAAGAAAGAAAAAGGTTTCCTTGCTTTATATGTGCATGTTGCTACCTGAATTTAGACAGTCACAGCAAATGTGGGATGACAAGTCTCATTTTTGCCAACTCCTACATTTTTGCCAACTCCTACAACTCCTACTCCTACAACTCCTACATTGGTCAAAGTAGAGGATAATTTGTGACCGCAAATCTATCCAACGTCTTAGTATTTAAATCTTTTTTTAATATTAAAATACAGCCTGTCACTCTTCTCTAGATCAGAGGTCTTTAAGACTTGTGGACTTCAACTTCCAGAATTCTCCAGCCAGCATAGCAGCTGAATCCAGAGAATTCTGGGAGTTGAAGTCCACAAGTCTTAAAGCTGCCAAGATTGAAGACCTCTGATCTATATTCTGCTCAGGTAGTCCCTCACAGGTCAATGTCACATCTTTGAAATCTCACTGGACATGACACACTGGCTCTGTGATTAAGAACTCCCATGGTTCATTTTAAAATGTTTAGTTGCCATGCAGACAGGAATAGATGCAGTTCTGGACTGTGGTGTTGGAAAACCAGGAGTTAACTTCACATCAGTTTCCCAACTGAAATTATTTCCCTTCTGAGGTTATTTGCCTTATAAAAACATATATGAAACCATAACTTTTTAAAGCAGAAGAAATAACAGGCCTAGGAAGGGATTTTACTTTGGATAACAGTAGGGTAGAGAAATATTAATTTATGTCCTTGCCTAAGTCCATACTCCAGTCCCTGACATATAGTACATGCATGCACACACTTACTCTCCTATATACAGTCCCTCATACAGAATCCTGATAACAGAATTAGAGCCTTTTTCGTCCTCTTCATTGTAAAATAGCATTATATTTTAGTTTAGTGACTTTTTTTTAATGTTCAGGTTTTAAATGCTAGCATATCTGCATTAAAATTCCAGATCATTTTATGCATTTTGACTCACTAGTGGTGAATCAGGATGGCTCCTGATAACTACTTATCTTAAGTATCTTTTTGCATTGGATATTATGATGTATTACTTTTTACACTTTATTTTTGTAAGTTTGCTACTGAGTGTAATTGTTTCTAAGTTCTCTGAGACTTAGCTGTTGACATTTGTTGAACTTCCTTTCTTGCTTCCTGTACAACAGAAGTTGAGTGGGAAAATTATTCACCACCAAACTAGACCAGGTAGACCTTGGTAAATATATATATCTCATACCCTTCTGTTATATCTATCTTTCTGTATTCTGAAGCTGTTCCTTCAATGTATGTGGGTATGTTTTTCTTTACCTTGCCCAGTACTCTCTTGTATAAGATTTTTAGTTTTTTTTAATATTGCTTACAGACATACGGTAGCAGAAATTTGCTACTTGATGTCTAAGGGGTGAGTTCAGATACTAGAGGATAGGTAGGGAAATGTCCAGTTCTGCCCAGATGTGAGACATCTGTCCCAGCATTAACTTAACTTTTCATGCTTTTTGTCAAATGTGTGTTTTGTGATGTAAAGCTAAACTATTCCGTTTTAACACCTCCTAGTCTTGGAGTATTCTAAAAAGATTGACTCAATAGACACATTGATTTTTGGGGGTGATCTATGGATGCTTTTTATAGCTAAACTACACATTAGGTATCTATTAAATAACTGTTAATACAATTCTTTCAGGCAGAGTTGTAAATTGGCTTGTCTTGCCCCAAATATCACCCCGAATTGCTTCAAATTTGGAGTTATCTTTCTCTCTTGGATTAAAAGCAGCATGTCCTGCCCCCAGAATGATCTTTCCTTTACTGTGCCTGGGTCATGTTTGCTTAAAGAATGAATCATTCTGGCATGCATTGATCCTATGTTTACATAGATTTCTCTGACTTCCCCATTTTGGCTTTGAATCTTTGACAATGTAGAGCCAAACTAACATAACGTTTCCAGCCCTCTGCAGCCATATTGCCTCAAGTGGTTTGCCTGTTTCCTTGGGGTTGTCTGATTAGTTAAACTCTTATGCAAACTGCAGAATGAAGCTAGTCAAACTATGGAATTGCCTTTTGAAGCAGAACCTTGAGCAATTACAGAGTTAGAGCAAGGGGAAAAATACCTACCTTTTCAAGACATTAGCATTAACTGATCTATGTACAGTTATTGCTTCTTGTCTTCCTTGATTTGTTGTTTCACAGCATTTTAGTAATGTCCCAAGCTAAACTGGGTGGTGTGTACAAATATCATTGAACAACACTATTACCCTTCTTAAGCCATTCAAAAGCATCACTCAAAACACAAAAACAAGTGGCCCTTAGGGGCTGAAGGCCTGTTGAAACCAAAATATTTCTTATGCCTTCCAAAACATTAAAAGGGAAAGGACGCACGTTTACTCGGGGAGCAAGCATGTTCCACAAAGTGGGGGCCAGGCATGTAAACCCAAAGTCTGATCTATGATAGAAATTTATATTTGTTGTAGATGAAAACTACCCTTTCATTCTGTGAATCTCTCAAGAGTGGTAACAAAAATAACTGTTTAAATCTGATATGTGCCTCTGAAAAATAACATAACTACTAGCAGCTGTTGAGGTAAAGCAGGGGTCCCCAACTCTGGGCCACAGCCCACTACGGGGCCTTGAGCCATTCAGAACAGGGCCATGGAAGTTGCAAGCACGTGCATGCGTATGCACCCATCGCCTAAACGGCAGGTGAGTGTGTGTGCAAATGCTCCATTTACGCGAGGTTCGGGTGGACATGCCCACCACTCACAAATGGAGCTGCCCACTGCTCACACAGAACCATCCCCTCTCCGTCCTCCCCTTTCCACTGGTCCACAAAGGCAGAAAGGTTGGGGAACTCTGAAGTAAAGAACAGCATGAACAGAGTACAGTTTTTTTAATCTCTTAAAAAACAACATTGAAGGTATGCTTAAGGGTAAGGCATACAAAACATTTGCTAGGCCAATCCTCGAATACAGCTCATCCGTTTGGAATCCACCCTGCATATCGGACATTAATACAATCGAACGTGTACAGAAATATTTCACAAGAAGAGTCCTCCACTCCTCTGCTCACA
>JANHFP010008508.1:244987-257522 GCA_032468135.1 Calamaria suluensis | reverse complement strand
ATTGTAACAAAAATTAACTACCCTATTTACCCTACCCCAATTCAAAAATTGTAAAACCAAATAAAACTTTTGTGTAACAAAAAAAGAATTCCCCAGCCATGCAAGACTGCCACCTATGAGGTCCCTGGGGACGATCCTAGCACCGGCGCCTCTCTCTCCTGTGTTCCATTGTTTCTAGGCCTCTTGGGCCACTGTAGCAATGGCATCTAGATTTCTGACAAACTGTCACAGGCTATTGCATAGGCATGTAGGAAAAGATTTCTCCAGGTGCTTCCTGCAGGCCAGAAATTCATTGTGAAGGCTTGGGAAGGAGAGACTCTTGCAAAATAGGTATATTTTCCTCCTGTTGATGTGGACTTATATGATCACAGGATCTGGGACATGTAACTCCTCCCTCTTTCATCTATGTGCAGCTGTATTTGAGAAGATCTTTTGCCTGCCAATGAACTGTTCTGCACTGAACATGTAGTCCTCAATTTATGACAACAATTGACCCCAAATTTTCCATTGCTAAGCAAGAAAGAAGTTAAGTCAGCTTTGCTCCACTTTACAACCTTTCTTGCCAGAGTTGTTAAGTGAATTACTGCAGTGTTTGAATGGGTAACACAGTTGTCTGAAAGTTGTTTTTTCAAAACATACTGTCATATTCTAATGTTTTGAACATGCTAATATATAAAGATTCTGTAGAGGTGAGCCTATGGAGCTGACTATGGGTCTGAGTGGTGTTCTTTGTGTATCTTGGGGAGGCCATAGAGCTTGGGGCATCTTGATGATTTCTCTCTGGGAATGATTCTTGGTTGAATCTCTTCACTGATGGGAGAAGTTTTTATTTTAGATTTGGTGGTTTTTTCCAGGTAGCTGGTGGGGTCTGTGTTTAGAGGTTTGTAAGCGGGGTCTTGGAGTAGGTTGGATAGTTTGGCTTGGTAGTCAGATGTGTTCATCACCACCATGGCATTACCTTTGTCTGCTGGGAGAATTATTATGTTGTTGTCTTTCTTCAAGTTGATGAATGGTTTTTGTTCTTCTTTATGTAAGTTGCTTCTGGGTGGATTGCTGGAGCAGAGGACGTTGGTGACTTCAAGTCTGATTTTATTAGCTTCAGCTGGATTGATTTTGGTTAGGGTGGCTTCAACTCCACATATGATGTTTTCAGTGGGGATTTATTGGGGGGCGACTGCAAAGTTGAATCCTTTGGAGAGGACATTGGTTTCTGCAGTGGTGAGGGTCCTGTCTGATATGTTATATACTGTTTGTTTCATGAGTTGCTGTGGAGAGGAGTTGGGCTTCTGGTGTTTTTCTAGTTTGTGAAGTTTGTTGGTGTGTGTGTCTGTCTTGTGAGAGGTTACTGTTTTGGCTCTCCAGAGGGCTAGTTGTTTGAATTTGTCCCAGAGTGTTGGGTGGATTTTGTTAGTGAGTTTGAGGTGAAGAGTGAATAGGTTTCTGTTGGTTTGGTCTAGTAGGAATCTTTTCCTGTGGAGTTCATTTCTGATTAGGGCTAATTCAGTTCTTTTCAGGATCCTTAAAGCAGCAGGACATGAAATTGATTTTGAAAGAACCAAATTAATATCCAAAATGTGACACTTCAACAAGAGAATAATTATAGAAACTATTGAAATAGAGAAACACCCCAACAACATGAACAAATGTGATGACACCTCCAAGACATCTGGAAACTAGCCTTAGTCAACAAACAAGTCCAAACCATGAAAACTGATACTGGATCCAGAACAACACAGGATGCCACTACCAATCACCCTCACCAGAACCAAACCCAAACCCATCCCACAGACGAAATGAAACCACCACCCAGAAGCCAATCCATGATGACACCACCAACTGCTGCACTCCCTTCCGAACCCCACACAAAACAAATGGACAAACACCATGAACACAGGGCCAAACCACAAACTTGGAGCCAAACCAAAGCCCGAGATGCAGCACAGGACACAGGATATCACTACACTAGATCTCAGAATGTCATGACACAACCCATTACCCAGGTCATTACAACACAAAAATATAATGGACACACAGCCAGTACCTCATCCACACAGGATGATACAAAACAGACAACTAATCTGCAAACATCAACTCCATCAACCAATCAGGATGATACAACACAGCCAACCAACTTGCTTACAGCAACAAAGTCAACACCCTCACCAGTATTTATAGAAGGACAGCAGCTCCAGTTACACTTTGCTCGCACAAGCATGAAGCAGAGGACACCAGCCTGAAGATGATGAGTGTGACCTTCTCAAAACATTGCCAAGATACTCTCAATCTTAGATGGGAAAAGACCCAAATATACCAAGACCTACATATATACAAATATATATCCATTATATACATACATGCATACATACATACATACATACATACATACATACATACATACATACATACATACATATGGTAAAGGTTCCCCTTGCACATATGTGCTGGTCATTCCTGTCTCTAGGGGGCGGTGCTCATCTCCGTTTCAAAGCCGAAGAGCCAGCACTGTCAGAAGACGTCTCCGTGGTCATGTGGCTGGCATGAATAAATGCCAAAGACGCACGGAATGCTGTTACCTTCCCACCAAAGGTAGTCCCTATTTTTTCTACTAGCATTTTTATGTGCTTTCGAACTGTTCGATTAGCAGGACCTGGGACAAGTCACGGGAGCTCACCCTGTTATGCGGCACCGCTGAACTGCCAACCTTTCAATCGACAAGCTCAGCATCTTAAGCTGCTCAGCCACCGCACCCCTTACATACATACATACATACATACATACATACATACATACATACATACATACATACATACATACATACATATACAAAACTGCAAAAAGTATCACAACTGGGTTGTCCTACAATTCAGGCTCCAACCTGGCACCTAAGATTTGTAGAAATATTTTTGGAAAATGAAGGCTGTCCCAAATAGGACTTCTGCAGCTGTCCTGTTGTTAGTCCTTCTAATTGGTTTATTACTGGTACTTGAACTTGTGGCCATTACAGTATTCCTGCAGTCACATAGTTGTGATTTGGGTGCTTAGTACTTGGTGCACATTTATGATGGTCTCAGCATTCAGTTGTCAAGTAATCACCATTTGAGATCTTCATAGCTGTCTTCTGACAAGCAAAGCCCATGTGGAAGCCAGCAGGAAGTCACAAGTTATCATCATCATGTGACATTACACTTAATGACTGCAGGCTATTTGCTTCAGTATAAAAGCTAAAACTGATGGTACAAGTCAGGTATGGCCCTGTGATATTTCATTTCATGACTATGTTGCTTAGTGATGGAGCTGCCAGTCCCAATTCGATTGGTAAACAAGTATTCATTTATTCCTTTTTATATGATTGCTCATATCAACAAGGGACTCTGGTGGTGAACAAAATTTAAAATGAAATAAAAACAATTATAGTAATACAGAAATTAAGGTACATACCTGCTGAGAAAAAAAATCCCACCATAAGCACAAAAATAACAATTTAATACATGCAGTTTGCAATGAACAACATGAATTGCAGATGAATATTATTCTGTTCTGACTACTAGACAATAAGTCCCATTAAACAAAATATTTCATTTCATGTTAGTGAGTGTTTAGGGTCTCTGTTCCCCATTTCTTGACTTCAAATGAAGTAACTTTGTGAAGAGCCATATGATATTCGGTTGGGACTACCCAATCTGTAACCTTAGCAAATCTTTTCAGTACATTTTGCCTCTTCAAGCAAGCACAGAAAGTCCTTACTTACCAAGGCAACCGGGAACAGCAACTATATTGCTATACAGTGCAGTTGTAAAGTGAAATCACCCAGTCAGGATTGCAACTTGTGACTTCCTGCTGGCTTCCCCATTGACTTTGCTTCTTGGAAGCTGGCTGTGAAGGTGGCAAATGTACACCAGTTGCCAACCTCCTGAATTGAAGTCATGTAACCAGAGGGATACCCCAACCATTGTAAAGTAGGAAGAGTAGTCATAAACCTACTTTTTCAACACTGTGATGAATTTGAACAGTCACTAACAGGGCAGTCGTTTACCAAATATTACCTAAAATATGTGGAAGAGAATACTGGAAGCATTGCAGTATGTGGGAGGCAATATCTGGAAGCATTGCAAAAATGAAGCAGTGGTGGCAGAAATTAGCAACCACATATAATTAGTGAAAGAAAGAAAGAGAAAGAAATAAGAGATTGAAATAAATAATGGATTGTAATTATCCAGGCAGAGCCTACTCTCCTCCCCTTCCAAAACCTCAGGTAAACAATGAAGTTTTGTCTTAAAATAGTTTTGTTTATTTCCTTTAAAATGTGGTGCAAACTTGGTTGGAACAGAATGAGAACATCATTTTTCTTTCCCCCCACCCATTTGAAACAGTTGAATAGAATCTTGTTAGCAGTAGCAAATATTCACCAGCCTGACTCTGAATCAAACTAAGAGTCCCCTCTCTTCTATACCGACTGTAAATGAGTTGCAGGAGGGATCTTTCTATTTATGTGCCATGGAACAAAGAGTGTACCTTCTCAGAGCAAAAATGTAAAACCAAGTGAATTGTATGTATATACAAGCAACAATAATCTTCAACATGTGTTTAATATTGACCAGATGGGATTATTGACAAATTATACGTTGCTCAGGTATATTTCAAACATGTGAATTAGTATGGGAAGCAATATTCAGTTTGGAATTGGAAAAATGATTCTACCTTATGTGAATTTCCCTTGAGTAAAGAAAATGAAGAGAGACATTTTGTTTGAGCTGGCAAACTTACTGGTGATGTATCCTCCACAAATATTCTGAAGACTTCTTGCCTCTCTTTTTTTTTACATCTAGAAATTTCTTTTCCATGGGGTTGAAAAATCTCTTCTTCTCTGTGCACAGCATTCCAAGACCTTGGTCCTGTGGAGAGCTGCCCAGAGAAGGCCATGGCATCTGGCAATGCAATGCCTCCTTTTTCCTGCATGTATCCTATTCCATCAATCAGGGTTTTTGGTAAATGATGAGATTAACTGACTTCCTATGCTCCTGTTCTTACTTTGATTCCTTTTGCTTATCTTCAATGAAAATAAGAGCACTTGAGGGAGTGAAAAGAGAGAAAGCAGAAGGCAGAAAGGAACATATGAATGTATGCAAACAAGATAACCAACAAAAATAATATCTTTTCCTCTGCATAATCGTGAATGCATGGAAAACCTTAAACTGCAGTACTATTTTGACACTGGGCACAGGACAACCTACCCCCTTAATCCTTTTGAGGCTCATCTTTCAGACTACAGCTCTGTTCTGCTGCCAACTAGTTGGAAGTGTTAGTGACTGGAGAACTGTGGCCTGCTCTCTTCAGAACTTCACACTTCATTTTTCCAAGTTCCTGCAAGTGGCAGCAAATATTTCATCATGCTGGTTTGCTAGCTACCATTATAAATCACACTTAGAGCACTCTTACCCACAAATATACAGTCCTAACAGGGCATTATGATTTTCCTTTCCATTTGGATCCAGTGGTAAATGACGTCCCTTTTCCCCTTTCAAATTGTAGAGTGAGAGTTTAAGAATTGGCAACTTTCAGAATGCAACTGGACAACAGAGGTTTGAAGAAGTTGTAACCTATGAAAAATGAGTTTTGTCATAGTTGTTTTACAATGGGAATGGAAAGCAGTATCAATTTCCATGAAGAGTAAATCATTTTGAGAACTAGCATTGTGTTGAACTCATATACTCAACCAGGAGAAAAAGGGATCCTTCATATTACAGTAAATCAGATTGGTCCAATAAAAAAGCATGGTGCTTCTCTCTTATTGTAGAAGCAGTGATGTGCTCCCCTTTTTATCCAATACAAGAAGGTAGTTTAAAAATCTTTGATTTTAATCTGATCCATCTATGGCAAACAGTGTTATTTTAGCCTCCTGTAAAATTATGCTTCAATAGATCTCTGTCACTAAACCAATTTGGTTCTCCTTATAAAGATTTTGGACAGGTAGGAAATGCATAAAATATGTTTGGCACATCTTTGAAGCAATTTGCATCATCCATCGTTTTTCTTTCATAGGCAACACCTACAGTAGTAAAAGCTCTTTAGATAGCAAAACATTGCTAATTCTCATTAACACGTTCAGAATGCATTGTAAAAAATTAAACTGTTTATATAGGCCAGAAAAGATTTGTATCGGTCCATGTTGTTTAACTCTTGATTCTTCACGGACATTTTCTCTGGCAGAATATCACAATAGTTTAACTTTGAATTGCCAGTGAGCAGTTTTATTGCTGCATTATTGGCACTTGTTGGAATGCCTTTTTGGGTATAAAGGAATGTGGAAGGAAAGTCATTTTGTTCTGGACATGGGGGGGGGGGGGGTTTGTGGGGCATCCTTCCCTCCTTTCTGTATTGCAGTGACTTTCCAGCCTAAAGATCCTGCTTTCCAGTGACAGACCAACTAGGAAGATCTGAATAGCTCAAATATGATTCAAGATTAAAGTGCTGAACTGCAACACCCTGCAGATCTGACAGGGATGATATTTCCCAAACTATGAGTATTGAGGCTTTATCCAGAGACATGACGGATATGGTCAGAAGCTTCTTAGGAACAATTTGGGACATTCTTTGCATGTTAGTCAAATCCACTTTCACTTGGATTCACAAGTTGGGACAGATCACATTGATGCAGCCTTGGCATACTCTTGTTTAGTCATATTGCTATCTATGCAGATATCAAAGAAGTGGGGAGAAAGTTTGGAGAAATAAAGGCTACCAGCTCATTAATTTGATCATTAATCTGCACTAGGACTTGAATAGGGAAATACATTCAGGATCAGGCCCTCAACGTACTACAATTTCAGTGAGTTCTGGTTCTTCTTGCATGGCCATACCAAGTAGTAGAGTCAAGGATTTCAGGTTACTAGACCATTGTGTCTCACTGCATTCTGTCTTCTCCTTGATGCTATTTAATATATGCATGGAACTGCTGGGAGATTTCCCTCAGTGTGTTCAGGAGTTACATGCCAACAATATGCCCACAACCATATCCCCCTTTTTATATCTATCTGTAAGACAGGAACTGATACCTTTGATCATTGCATTTGATTCTATAATAATTGGCTAAATGAAAATGAACCCCTGAGATTAAAACCAGGCCAGCTGGAGGTGCTGCTGGCTTGGAAAAACTCAGTGCTGAGAAATAAGATCCATTCTTTTCTGCACTCAGTCAAATTCCTTGACCTTCATTGCTCCTGGGCTGTTTCTGATTGCCAGAGAATAGTATCTGTGTTCAATATGCTGGTTGAATTTATTCTTAAACTGATCTGATCAGGTAATATGATTGCTTCAAAGCTCTCTTCCATTGCCATTAAATCTTGAAACAGCTATACAATCTGATTTTTGGTACATAAATATGATATGTCCAATGGAATTATACCATTTAATGTAGTGCAAGGTTTGAGGTTCTGCTGTTCCTCCCTGCCTCCACTCTGTGTGTGCGTGTGTGTTTGTACGGATACACTCATATAGACAATCATGCACAGGTTAAATGCAATGTAAAGAGCTTCTGATCTTTGACTGTAAATAAAGTAAATCATATTATTGCAACATGATCCACATGTGCCTATTCTTGAATCACAGTACCAAGATCATATCATGCCCATATTGGAAGATCTACACTGCTGCTAGTTATTTTCTGGGCTCAGTTCAAAGTACTGGCTTTAATCTTTACAGCTTGAAATGGTTTTGGATCTGGCTTTCTTAGGCGTTGCCTATCTTATTATGAATCTGCCTGGACTTTAAGATCTGAAGAAGAGACCCCTTTGAAGATGCTCCCCCTTGCAGAGTCAATGTGACTCTCAAATTGTGGAACTCTCTCTCTCTTGAAAACTGGAGTTGATTTTCTCTCTTATTTTGTTTCCAGAAAAGGTGTACAGTTATATCTTGTAATTTAGACTTTGAAGGTATTTTGATTAATTTGTAATATTAATGCATGTGTATGATTTGGGTCATTTACGCTGTAATTGTTATATTATTTTATTACTGTGGTATACCTTAATGATTCCTTCAAAACATCACTTCAAATAATAGCACAAATAAAACTGCATGGAAGACATGGGAGGAATATTCTGGGGATTTTCAAAATAGTAAATGTGATCTAAATTTGCATTGTAGCTCATGTATAAATGCTGGAAGCTTCCCAAAATAAGCACACATGCTGGCCATATTACCTACTGAAGAATTCACTTTCCCATCCATGGTGTTCATTGGGAAATTCATGCACCAACATGTTCTTACAGGAAGGCAATTGAGTGAGCATTATATGTTTCAGATAAAATAAAGATACTGTCCTGACATAGAATATTGCCACCCAGGCAAGATTTTTGCAGATTAATGATAGGATAATAAACCCAGAGGCAACAACTATAAAGTCAGTGTAACTATGTAAGAATTGAAGAAAAGAAGGTAACATAGCAAATGGCAAAGGAAAAAGAAATTTCAGCACCGTAGATTTGAAAGGAAATCAGTATACGTAGTTCTGGTTCTTAATTTCTGATGTCCAGATTGCAAACAATTTTTCTCCTGAGTAGGACTGCCAGTCAGTCATAAATTCAGTAGGCCTTCTGAATCTCCTATCAGATGAACAGTGCAAAGTTCAAAACAAGTCAGTACACGTCGTGTGTTCCTCTTTTGCTATTGCTAACAGTTCAAATGCTGTTTTTGCTCCACAGCCTTCCAACTCTATTTTGCTTCTTCTGCCTCAGCTCAAACACCTCCTCTCCTTTACTCAGAATCTTCTGTTCTCAGTACTGCAAGATCTGGGTGCTACCCATGCACACAGTCCTTAACTATCAATCTTACAGCAAGCACATTTAATTAAATCTTTCCTTCTGCAAGTGAATAATGGAGATTATTTTTACTTATTATTCACTAACAAAAGTGTTTACATTATTTTTCATTTATAAAAGGCTCCAGGATTGGTATGACAATCAGTAATTAAAAAGAGACAGAGAACAGATGCTCAAAATTCAAGATCAATGAACTACACTTGAGCACCCCCAAAATGGTGATTTAGGTTCTAATTCTATTCTCATTTTTCACAGAATTCAGGGAAACAGCTTATAGTAATATGTCTGGAACATTGCTCTACAATATTTTTACAAACTTTTGAATTATAAAGAATGTTAATTTATCAATTCTGCAATACAAGCATTTAGTGGTTAGAATGCAGTATTGCAGGCTAACTGCCCACTGCCAGCAGTTCGATCCTAACCGATTCTAGGTTGACTCCTTCCATCCTTCTGAAGTTGGTAAAATGAGGACTCAGATTATTGGGGGCTACATGCTGACTATAAACCATTTAGAGAATGCTGTAAAGTACTATGGCACAGTATATAAATCTAAGTGCCATTGCTCTTCATTCTACAGATGTATTTGTATCTTCAGCACCTTCCTTATTCTGTTAGTGTCATGATTATGGAAGGCATGTTTGGTGTAGTAGACTGATGTACCTCTTAGGAAAACTGTAATACAGTCAAGAATGTTGAAGATAATGATCTGGGAACATGTAAGAAAGAGAGAAGCAGTTTTATGTTGAAATTAAGGCATCAGGCAAGAAACTTTGAGACTTGAATTCTAGTCCTGCTTTAGGTATGAAGCCAGGGGTGATCATGGGCCAGTCACCTTATCTCAACCCTAGGAAGGCAACCAAGGCAAACAATTTCCAAAATCTTGCCAAGAAAACTGCAGAGACGTGTCCAAACATCAGGAGTCAATACTGACTCAGAGGGACAAAAAAGCTAGAGTTTAATTATCACAATTGTGACCACAACTCAGTCAATATATGACAGTCGCTAAATGAAAAATCATGTGACCACCATTATGCTTATCATTTTATTTCAGCTTTCCTTCCCCCCCCCCCATTCCTCACCTTCTGGAATGCTCATCCTAGCACTGGGATAATTTGCAAGAAGGGAATTAATGTTTGTATTGGAGAAGAAAGGATTATAAGAAAATATTCAAAAACAGTGGAGAAATATACATTGAGAGAATGCACTAAAGTTGGCTGTTTGCCTAGTCTGATGTTTAGATTTGCTTGAGAGACAAATAAAAACCTAAGATGTGAAAATTATTAAAAGTCTTGTCAATTACTGGCAGAAGCTGAAAACCTACTAATTAAGACCAAAGACAGAGCTTGTTAACCTGCCTTAGCACTGTACTATGGAGAAAAGCAGCTTGAGAATATCTTCCCTCAGTGAGGGGGGAAAATGGATCATGCACAAGAGAACACATACTGACTATATGCTGAAGATATGACATGTGAACATTTACAAACTGTTAAGTTAGTAAACCTGGACATTAGTCATGAAGTTACTTTTTCATTGTCTAAACTTTGAATGGTTGTTGTCTGAGTCTGTCACTAAGCAAGGTCTATCTCTGTGATAGTCTTAGTATCTTCTATATCAGGATTGTCCAACTCACAGCCTGTGGGCCAGATGTGTCATATACTGGCCATGGCCACGCCTGGTTTAGCAAAGGGAAAATGTCACAATATGCCACATGATGGCAATGTGACATGGTGAGTTTGACACCTGTGTTTTATATTGTTGGAACTAAGCTGAAGAAGGTTGGTGTAAACAATCATCTATGGGAAGAATTTAAAACATCTGAAACATGTTGCACAATGTATTAAGTGTTTGTTCATCTATCTTCCCTTTCATTTTAACTGTATGTTAGATTTGTCTCTATTCCCCTCATTAAAAATGGCACTACTTTCAATAAATCTATTTCTGCAGTTGAGCATGTTTTTAAATGCATAATTTATGATGCATTGCTTTGTACATGTTCTTTTTCTTGTGTCTCAGTCATGCAGGTATCATCACAGTATATCACATGCTGTGACTATAATGCTTCTCACATGGATTAAATTGGATTTCACTGATGGCAAATGTTGTTTAATATGCTTTCATGTCAAGAAAGAAATCTGGGGGAAAATGTTATGGTATGCATTGAATAAAGCCTTTATACAGCTTAATGTTACATTTGTGTGAAGAAACAACAGCATTTATATCTTGTACATACTTGTGTATATACTATTTAATGCTTTAAAACATCTGAGACAGGGCCAGGGGTAGAAAATGCTGAAGAGTGCTTTTTATCCCTGACTCAAATGGCAAATTGTCCCGATCTTAAAAGGGTGTGCCATGCCTTTGCAAGAGAATAATTCCATGGCATAAGAATTTTATGTTCATCTCATTTCTGTCTTTTGTGTTTATATGAGGGATGAGTGTGTCAAGGCTTCTGGGTCCATATGGTTTGGCTTCTTACTGATGTGTTAACACACCATGAAACTGAACCACACCCATGCAACAGGCTTCCATTTCTTATCTCATTTATTAAGAACATGTGTTGGGGCACAATGCATTTCTGTTACTCTCTAGACATCATTACCCATTACATGTAGATGGGCTATCCGTTTTTTACAGTAAAATTGAATGACTTTTTTGTGTTCTCCTATTTTAGGAGGAAAAACCACATCCCACCTTCATATACATTCAACAAGATCTTTACTATTGGCACAATACTTATTAAAAGCCCTATTATAGCATTCTTGCTAGAACCTCTGAGAAAGACCATGGTAAGTCTCCTTATACTATTGCAGCTCCCACTTGGTAAAAGAAATGATCCAGAAAATAGAGATCCCTAGAAGAGTTTGAGTAGTAGCTATTGACAGTTCTTCACAAAAGTCAATAGGATGATTTAATAATTGGTTATTAATTAATTGGTTTAATGAACTTCTGCTTCACACCCCTCAGAAATTCTATTTGACTTGTGCCAATGTGGGTTTTAAAGCCCTGTTGTTTATTTTATTAGATTATTCTAATAATTCAAACCTGAACAACCAGGACTCCATGTGGCCCTGAATTTTCCTTTTGCAGTCCCATAACCACGTTTGACAGGGATGGCCAAAATCATCAATGCAGTTTCCTGCCATTTTGAAATGGGAAATAAACTCCAAAGTATATAATACCAGTTAAACAACAAAGGAAATATCTCCCCCTCTGCTAGATGAGGTCCAGCCCCTCATCATTCACCAACCAAAGGTCACCCTCTCATATGGATGCAACACTTTTTCAGAGCTTTAGAATTTGTCCTCCAAAAATGATGCTCAGGAACTATTATCACTTTTATCGTTTCCCATGATAAAACACATTTAAACACTGTAGCCCAATACAGATAGACCTAACTTTGCTCCAATCCCAGAAAAACAGGAGGAGGAACCAGGGATCCAGGGCAAAGAATGCAGGATCCTTCTCTGCTCATCCTGCTTCCCAGTTGCTCTTCCCTTCATCTAGGGGTTTGTTTGTTTTTTTGTATAAGGGCATACCTCTCTCATGGGAAAGGGGGAAACAAGCTTCTCGTAGTGAATTTTACAGAAAAATACCACTGGAGATAGGGTACCACTATAAGCACCTTTTGAAAGACCCCTATTTTTGTTGTTGTTAGTTGCAAAGTCATGTCTGACCCATTGCGACCCCATGGACAACATTCCTCCAGGCCTTCCTGTCCT
>JANHFP010008508.1:190077-200358 GCA_032468135.1 Calamaria suluensis | reverse complement strand
ATTTGGCCCTCTGCCTCTCGCATACCTGCCCCTCCCCATCACGGTACATACCTTGCAGGACTCCGAACCCTCTGGACATGCTGATCAAAATAGATAAGGTTTATAGAATTCATACTAATTACACAAAACAACATAATTTTTCAAAAGAGGTGCAGATCAGGTTCATAAAAAAAAAATTTGAGACAAAATTCTCCATAGAGATGACCCCATAGAACATAGAGGAAGACAACTGGTAGTGCTTAAACAGGTGCCAAGCAGAGTGAGAGAACTAAGAAGGCCATATCAATTCTTGACCTCAAAACTGACTAGACATAACATTAATTTTAAATGGTTGACACCTGAGGGGAAAAATATTCAGAATAGACACTGTAGACAAAGCAGAATTTATTCAATAGGAATTTTAGTAATGAGGAAGAATCAAGACAAAGAAATCAAGGAGAGTCAAGACAAATAGCCATAGAAGAGAAAGAATTGCTGATTAGAGAGAGACAGAGGGAAAAGAGGAAAAATGGAAAATAATGAAGGAAAACTTAATGAACCAAGAGAAACAAGATCAACAAGGGCGACAAGATCCAGATATAAGGAGAGAAAAGCAAGAAGAAATTAAGATTCTTTCCTTGAATATCAAAGACTTTAGTATATTTATTGGACCTCTTGATTTTAAAAAAACAAACTAACCTTGTTTTCCTCTAGAAGAGGCATGCCAACTTTTAAATTTTCCGAACTGCCTTTGTCTGATACCTTTGCTAACAAAATATATATATTTACTGCACCAATTTGCCAATATATCAAATCATGGTATTCTAAAGTAGCATTTACAGATAAAGGTCTCAAAGGCTAAAGGCTAAAAAAAAGAGTACTTTCTGTTTGAAAAGTGTAGTATGATATCACAACATAAACATTCATCAGGATTTTTTTTTTGAATATTACTTAAAATCCCTATTATAAATCCACCAAATAAGTAAGCATAGTTTAATGAATGCTAAAAAGCTCTGTTTCATTATCATCCCCTACTCAAAAAAATGCTTTCAAAACGTTTTAGCTGGTCTTCTTACAGGGCCATCATCATAAGGATTTTTGGCTGCTCATTTGCCATTGAGAAAATTAAATTCTGTTAAATTTAACAGTCATTGTACAACTAACACATACTTATTTTTAGTAATGACTAACTTTGGGTGACATTCTGGCTCCAGTAAAATCAACTGCAGAACTTCCATTGATTTTGGTGGGGACATTATTTCTGTTTTAATGTTTACTGGAATGGATTCCATTATCTTCCATAAACTTCCTCCTTGACACATATACAAGGGCTCTAATTGTCCACATACATCTATAAATTCATAATTTGTTCTTTCTCTCCCAACCCCCACACATGACAGAGGGGAGGAAAGAGAGAGAATGTAGCAAAAATAAAAATTACATGAAGTACACTCTATGGCTGCCAGATGACATTTTTAAGCCTCCAGCTTCATTTAGGAACATCACAAATCAACCTAATGAAATGGATCAATCTTATCCTAGAATATTATTCCACAGATCTTTTTAGTTTAAATAATTCATCTTTTGGCAAATGTCCATCTTTACAAGGTAAAACTTTCTCTGTATATATGTGTGCATATGTGTGTGTGTTACTTTTTATTTATAAGATTTATACACCATTTCACCACAGAGGCTAAACAAAATGTCTACAAAATCAGTCAAAATACAAAGAAGATTAATAACAATAAAATGTTAATAATAACAGTAATGGTACAGATTTTCCTCTAGCTGTTTAATCTCAAAAATGCCAGTTTCAACTCCAGTGTGGTCATTCTTGTCTTGTCCAATGGGGTAAACAAGCAGTCACTGGGTTTACCTACCTCAGCTCTCTTCCTTTCATATACCTTCTGATAGGAGAAAATCTTCAGCAGGTGCTCCCTTTTCCTCCTGGTTGGGTAGGCAGAATTTAGCTGGAATAGGTAGTCTCTAAGATATTGAATCCCCAAAATAAATAGGTATTAACTAGTTCCTTAAACTACACCTGGAAATAGATAGATAACCAACCATAGTAGCTGTATTATATGGGAATTGCACAGGGGGAGCCGTGTTTCCAGGTGATTTTCAAAGGTAACTCATGTACAGTGAATTGTAGTAACCCAGGTGCAAGATCACAGAGGATGAGTAAACTGTCTTCAGAATCCCTGTTCTTGGTAAGGCTGTAACTGTTACAGCAGGAAAAACAGGGCAAATGCCCTTCTGCTTGTTCAGCAGGAGCCCCAAATATTGGAGTGCTCTCAGATTGTGAGCTTGCTCTTTCAGGGAGATGCAGCCCCATCAAGATCTAAGGTTGCTTAGATCTTAACAGAGTAACAGAGTTTGAAGGGACCTTGCAGGTCATCTAGTTCAACCCCCTGCCCAAGCAGGAGATCCTACGCCTGGCCTCCACCTAGGATCAAACTCACAACCTCCTGATTGTGAGGCAAGAGCTCCACCTCTAGGCCATAGCAGCTGCATCCCAGAATCAGCTGGCTTCTGAACCAACATCTACTCTGCCTTGCTTGGGCTGAATCAGAACCAAATTATCTCCTTTTAGATTCTGATAGCCTCCAGAAACTGGGTCAAGATTTCCATCATATCTCCCATTTGGCCTGGTGAAGATGTACAGCTAGATATTACTGGTACATTAATGACGTCCGTTCTATTGGTAGATGACCTTTTCTAGCAGAGAATGTACATGTTAAACAGTATAAGGGGAGAAAAAAGCTTTGGAAACACCTCACACTGGCAGGTCCAAGAGCTCAACCTGCAGACACTGACTATATTCACTTAGGAAGGAGCAGAACCACTATAAAAAATATGCTTCGTACTTCCAACGACTGTAAATGGTCTAAGATCAAAGGCTCCTGAAAAGCCTAGCAAGACAAGGATGGTTGCATGCTCACCATTCATAGCTCACCACACACCTATAAAAGCGGCCAATGTGGCATCCATCCAGCACCACAGCCTGAATTGTATTTAGGGTCAAAATAATAACCCAGTTCTTTCAGAACCCTCTACTTTCTTTACCGTCTTCCCCAACCTTGAGTTTGGATAGAAAATAATACTGTAGCTATCCAATATATACAAGCCTTCAACTGAAGAAAAAGATTAGGCTAAATACAACATTATCTCAGTGTTATTAAAGCTAAGGAGTCACCATTCATGTTAACAGATAATTTTAGCCTGTGTGTATGCAGACTATGGAATTTTATACATTTAATCACTCCCAAACCAGAGCTGACCGAGCTCTAAAACTCAGACTGTAACCACTGCAGTTACTACACTTTTCAAAGTAGAACAAGCAAAATGCAACATTGTAGTTTTGGAATTATTACATTTATAATAATTTAGTATAAACATGAATACCATTGAATATTAATTACAAAAAGGAGAGAAAGAGAGGTTATGCGCAGGTTTCTATGTAAAAATGGTTAAAAAGCAAGCAAACAATAGTGCTGAATTAACCGAACCTTTTGCAATCTAAAAGCAAACACTTAAGAATCATGTATTGTTCAACATTAAAATAATACATTACTTGGAGTAAATAGGATAGCAAAACAACACTTCTTTGACACTTTCCCTCTAGGTTACATCAGCTAATGGAATATGGAATTGAGACAGGATTGCCATTCCCAGAAAAAAATGTAACCATCACCTGATCATTATATATCCTAAAAGGAAAAAAGAAAGCATAATCTCCAAATGCAAAAGCACTTTAAAGCTTTTTATTGTGCCAATGTCCAGATATGGCACATAATGCAGAATTTTACTATAAATGCCTTAACCAAACACATTTGCTAACTCACTTGTTAAATACATCTTGCTGTCCATGTCCCCACAATCTACTTTTGTCTAGCAGAGCTATTAGGATTATCAACTCAATGGTAAGCAAAATATATGCAATCAAAACCCTCATTTTCTTTCCTAATAAATAAATGAAAATAATAAATAAAGTTAAATAACAAATCTGTGAACACCTAAGTTAAAATCAGAAGGCAATATAGATTTATCAAAAACAGATCATGCCAAACAAATTTTGTTGCATTTTCTGACAAAGTGACTAAATTAGTAGATCAGAGAAATGCTACAAACACAATATACTTGGACTTTAGTAAGGTACTTAATAAAGTAGACTGCAACCTACTTGGTAAGATAGAAAAATGAGGGTTAGACAGCATAATCACCAGATGGATTTGTAATTGACTAACCAAGCACATTCAGTAAGTAGCCTTCAATGGAAAAGTAAGATTTTACACTAAGAAAAACTAAATGCACAGGTATAAAATACTGCATGTGATACCTGGCTCAACACCAATAACTATGAGGGATACAGGAGTCCTAATGGGCAAGTATTTCAATATCAGCCAGCAATATGCTGCAACTGCCAAAAAAGTTAACACAGTTCTATGCCGCATTAATAGAGACATACACTCAAGATCACATGAAGTATTAGTCGTACTTTATAATGTCTTGATAAGACCACATATTACATCGATTTGATTGCCACCATAAAAAAAGATGTAGAGGCTCTAGAAAGAGTGCAGAGAAGAGCAACAAAGATTTTTAGAGAACTGAAGGTAAAATGGAGAATGGTTTGCAGGAATTGGGTATGTCTAGTTTAATAAAAAGAACTACAGGTGACATGATAGTAGTCTTCCAATATCTAAATGGCTACCACAAAAAAGAGTAGGTCAACATATTCTCCAAAGCATCTGAAGGCAGAACAAGCAGCAATGGATGGAAACTAATCAAAGAGAGAAGCAATCTAGAACTATGGAGAAATTATTCCTGACAGCAATAATAATTAACCAGTGAAATCATTTGGCTTCAGAAGTTGTGGGTTCTTCATCACTGGAGGTTTTTAAGAAGACATTGGACAACCATTTGTATGAAATGGTATACAGTCTCCTGCTTGAGCAGGGTATTGGACTAGAAGACCTCCAAGTTCCTTCCAACTCTATTATGCTGTATTCCTAAAATATAAATAATTTTCCTTCCCGCCATTTTAGTTTTGAAATTTTTATGTTTTTCAAGAGTGACAGATGTGGCACAAAGAACAGAAATCAAGCAACCAACACATATAACTGCAACTGGAGCAAAGATGGTCAGGTAGTGGAGTTCAATTCAGAATCTAGGATTGATTGCAAGGGATTGATTGCAACTGAGTGTGACATGCTGAGTATTCATGAGAAATAATTGCCAAAGCCCAAAGAGAGTACTTTCATATATTGGCAATTCCCGGATAGGAGAACCTAGGTATTTATGACATCTATTGCCCTTTCAAACTTTCTGTTTGCTGTCTGAAACTCTAATATAACCCTAATATATCTAGACAGCTATAGACTGTTAAAGATGCCAAAAACATCAGCATGATAAATGTGTGATGGTAAATGGTGGGAGGACTTCTTTAAATTCCTTAACCATACATGTGGCTAGATTCCTTATTTTGCTTGACACTAATAAAGAAAAGCCAGATGTTGACATTAATATGTTTGACTCTATTTAACCAATAATCACTGTAAACTTTGTTTAGAATGGAAATATGGTTGTGCAGTATATCAGAATTAAAGATTCCTGCTGCTTTTCTAAGCATCATGTTATTAGCTACTGGAATCATAAAGCCTTTAAATTTATATAGGCTTTATAATACAACACTGATTTAAATATAGTAGTAACAAAGTTGATTTGGATGCTCTATGACTATACTTTATAAAAGGGTCCTTTAACTCTCTGAATAAGAAAATGCCATCTGCATGGCTTCTTTTTTTTGTTTCATTAAAGCTTAAAGTTAGAGAGTCTCTTCCCACTCTTCTTCAACACTAATCTCCTATTTAAATCTTGTCTTCATATCTTTCTTTGCTGGTCCTTAGATCAGGATTATCTTTCTTAATATAACATTTGGCTTTCTGTGTTTTTCCAATTCTGATAATGAAATTCTTTAATTTTCGTCCTTTCCAATTTGCTATTTTTTAGTCACAGCAGAGTATTCCATTTAAATACTTCCCCTGTACCCACTGCTTCTTTGGAATTTTATCAGTAATAATTGAAAAGCATTATATGCTATAAAATACAATATAAAATACAAATCGGCAATATGTGTACTATCATTTCAAATTTCAAGATCATTTATTATAGTTTTAAAACATCAACAATGGTCAATTTTTTGCTGTACTTTTAGATGAACAATAGCTTGTTCAATCACCTCAAAGCCATAATTCTCTAACCAAAAGGCTTGTTCTCCTTTGAAAAAAGAGAGGGAAACATCATGTTATGTTTAGTGAAATAATTTACCTTTTCTTAGAAACTATGAATAAAGGAAGTGCTGCTTTTTTTTCTAATGGGATGAGATGAGATGTCCAGGTTCTTTGGCTCTTCCCCATGTGAGACACTTATGCTGGAATGAATACTGACAAGCAAGGAGTCTGGGTCCCAAAGTACTGCTTCCCGCAGGTAGTTTGGGACCCAAACTACGGGCAGGTATTTGCCCGTAGCAAAAATTGCAAAACATAAAATAAAATCACTGACTTGAAACTACAGAGACTTGAAGTAAGTGAAGATGGTCTAAAATTAAAATTAGTTGTATGGGTTCTATTTCAATTAAAAGGAGAAAAAAAAACTGGCTGGCATTTCCAGAAGTCATACATTCAAATCTACCCAAAATGGATATAAAGGTAAACATCTGAAGACAGAATGAATAGCTGAGAATAAAGATGTTGATTCTCTTTTGAAATATAACAAATTCCCATCCCTAAGATAAAAGAAAAGAAAGAAACCAGACAAATGAAATCCTGTATGATTCCTGGCTGCAGTTCAGCCTGTCAATGATACTATAGATATATTCTATAGACATTTACCTGGCTGAGAGTCAAACAGGTGCACGGAATGATAAAAACTGTGTCTTGCCAACTTGACAAAAAGATGAGGAAAGCAGATCATATAGAATTTTTTACGGGTTAATTATAAATCATACTTCAGGCAAGCAGGTCACTAATAACAAACTACAGAGGATGACAATGAAGGGCTGGGTTGGAATATAATAATAAGATTATTTTCCAAGAGAACATAATTTTTTTAACAAGTGATCATTTGTTTAGACTTAGTATTGCTGGTGCTCAGCATTATTTCTATGAAGATTTTCATTATTTTTTCATTGCTACTATGCTCAACCATAATTTATTTAATTTCCTAGCTACTGAGAGGGATCTTGATTACCAGATGAAGTCATTTTCTCTGTCTATTAACTGTAGAAGAATAAGTGATCAAAGTATTACAGCTATGGAGTTTTTAACAATGAACTCTGAACAATGAGCAAATTTAGGGAGGGAGGAAGGAAGGAAGGAAGGAAGGGGGAAGAGCTGCTCATATAAATGAGGTAAAGTATTCCTCCTTTTAAAAATAGCATGGAACAAAGCATAGTAAAGCAACGAGATCTTGAGACTTCAAGGAATTTTCAGCATTCAAATCACTGCAAAGTGAGGCAGTTACCTTACAGAGGAACCCCAACTCTTTTTAGTAATATGCATCTAAAAATAAATATCGTATCTACTAAGTAGATATGTACTAAGCTGTTCTTGGCTTTCCTAGCTTCCCTCTGAGACAACTAGTTTAATTCAAACACAGTCTTTACCTGAGAGCCGTCTGGGCACATCGGTGATGGCAGGAAGCCCTGTACCTCGTGTGGAGGACAAGGGAGTTGTGGAATGAATGGATGGTGAAGTCATCTGGCTCAAATATGATGGGTAAGACTGGTCATAGGACCATGGAGGGGATGACTGTGCTTGTCTGGGGTCTAAAAACAAAACAAAAGAGAAAATAATTTAAAATGAAAAACAGGAACAGTTGGTGGAGACAGAAAGTCTAAGTATGTTATGTAAGATGGGAACATATGAGAAGAACTCCAAGCACTGGGTCTTTTTCTTCCCATTTTACTATTCAGAACTGACAAGTTTCAGGCTGACTCCTGAAACTTGAAACTAACAGCATTCATGTAAAACACAGCCCCGTTTGATTTCAGGGGGCTTTTGAGGACTGAAGCTGAAAGACATGTCCTATGAAAAACTGATCATATGCTTTCCAATAGGAAGAATAACTTCCAGATTAGAATTTGATGAAGGGAATAAAGGAAGTTTAATAGCTGATGTTAAAACAATTGTCAGTGATGATGGTCCAGAAGTTAGGGGATCTGATGTTAAGAATCTTCAAGGGCATGGGAAATGGAAGAGGCACAGCAGAAATAAATTTAAAATGAGAAAAGGGACTTCAGGATGCTGGATGTTTTTATTTCAGAACTATGGTTAAGTTTTCAGTTCTTTATAAATTTATTATTCCAAGCTTTATCTGGAAGAATTTATTACTCGTGAAATACCTATTAGAATTCTAGATGTTGGTGATAACAGGAGCCAAAATGGAACACATACACACACAAATCATCACACATGCCAGGTAATATCAAAATAGTGCCCTGAAGAAAATTTTGAGGAATGCAATAGCATAATGAATACCATTCTATAATAATGACTGTATTTATAAGACACAATGAAAAAAATGCAATTTGCTTTATGACATAAAATTGTTATGGGACAAGATAATATATTAAAAAAGAAAAAGTTCCTATAAAAATATTTTTATGTATCTTTTAAAACTAGAACTAGCAACAGTTTAATGTAATTTACATTGCTCCTTATCCAGCCAAGGGTGTGCGCTCTCTCTCTCTCCACTAACTTACATTTTTTGAAGATTCCCTGACAGACTTTCTTACTGCTAGAGAAGGAAATAACGTTCCATTGAAAATGTGATTATATGAAGAACATTGAAACAAAACTCATGTCATGCTAAACATTTATATATAAATTTGCAAGGAGAAGACCTGTTCTCTATCATCTCAGAATGAGGGATGTAAGCCACAGAAAGTCAGATCTGTTTGAAAGAACTTCCTAATTATAGAAGCAATGTGACAGTGGAACCAATACTTAGAGAGAGGTGTTGGGTTCTCCATTACTGGAGGGATTCTATCAGGAGTTTTGGGAGCTGTTCCAACTTTCTGATTCGCTGATTCTAGCCATTATTGCATTGCTAGTTCCTGCTACTAACTTTACAGTGTGAGTGATAATGTCATATTTCCTTTTTCCTTCTGTATGTATGTGGTTTGGAAGGGAAGGTGAATTTCAAAAGAGAAATGCCAGCTTTAGGAATAGGCAGAAAATCAGAGGTATACCCATTTACCAGATTTGAATGCATTTGTAAAGTAAAAAAAACCACATTCCTATACAAAAAATATAGGAAGTTAATTTATCCAATTGAAACATTTGATCCATCTAGACTCAAGGTTCTTAAACTGGGGGCAACTTGGATATATCCTGGGGTAATGGAGCAATTTGTATTTGCTCATTTACAATTTGAGAATATAATTGGGAACAGATGCTTATGTAAAACAAGAATATGTTTGGGGGCGTTATTACATTACCTGAGTCTAGGAAAAAGAATAAATGTATCAAATAATTTAAGAACCACTGATCAGGCTATAACCATGTACCAAACCCAAAGCTCGGTAGGTTTAGATTGAAGACTTTTCTGGACTTACCAAAAGATGCATTTTATTCAAGTGCTATTTGTCATGTGAAAGTGATACAGTGAGAAAAGTCCTGTAAATTCTTTTAGTGTTTTCACAGGATTAGGCACATCAGGAGGTTAGTACAATTACTTGCCAATTCATATTAAAAATGATATGTTGCTTGTTGATTTCTGACAGTTACTTTGCTTCTCAATCCCACTTCACAGAATATTTTTATGTGAACCAAATAATACCCAACTTTCATTTCCTGACTGGAGAAATAGGCTGGAAAAGAAGTCTCTTATTAACAGTATCAAGCAATATACGACTAAAAACAAGAATTTGTTCATTCATGCAAGAGAAATCGCTTTCTG
Source organism: Calamaria suluensis (assembly GCA_032468135.1). Taxonomy (NCBI): domain Eukaryota; kingdom Metazoa; phylum Chordata; class Lepidosauria; order Squamata; family Calamariidae; genus Calamaria; species Calamaria suluensis. The sequence continues at coordinate 190,416 of JANHFP010008508.1, read as the reverse complement.
ATCCTTCTGGGGGGATATTTGAGCAGCAAACCATTATTCTTGGAGGATTTCTATTTATAGAATAACTATATGTTAATGTAATTTTATCACTGTTTTGCAAATAGCGATCCATGTATAATAATTAGCTGGCAGAAAAAAATTCCGCTATTCGAGAAATTTATATAATCATAGGAAAACCATTTTTCTTTCCCTCTCTATCTAGCATCTTGTAGATTCAGCTTTTTCGTTCCCACTATTCAGACATGATTTGCTTGAAGAATTTTAGATGATAGATAGATAGATAGATAGATAGATAGATAGATAGATAGATAGATAGGTAGGTAGGTAGGTAGGTAGGTA
>JANHFP010008508.1:176662-187541 GCA_032468135.1 Calamaria suluensis | reverse complement strand
GCATGCGGTCCTGGAGATAACATGGTCCAATGCCATGGGTCGCTTTAAAGATCATTACCATGACCTTAAAATAAATTAATCTAAATAAATTGGTCACTGACAGTTCAAAATTACATTAATGGGAGACGTTACTGTGTATAAGACTCCAGTTTTATCTCTTTTATCCATTACTGCATTGCAAGATACATTTAATATTTCCCTCTTAGAATCCACTGGCCTTGCCACCTGTACTGCGGTTTCCCATATGTTAAACTGAGCTGAGCAAATGCAGTTGATTCATTTCAACCAGGCTATTTTCCATTCTCCCCTGGATGTGTTAAAATAACATTTTAGCTTTTATTTTTGTTTTGGAATTGTTGTTAATTACCATAGTAATATATCAGATACAAGAAGTATCAAATCAGATGTTCAACAACATGTTATCATTTACCCTCAACTGGTGCAGGTATTCTTCTATTAAGGATTACTGCCAATTAGGAACCAGTATTGTTACATTCTTACTCAACTCTGAGTTGCCAATCCTCTTCCCTTCCACGCCATTTTTTTCCTTTCTGAGAGAAATCCAACCATTTGTAAATATTCATCATATTTAATTGTAACTGGGTTTTGGGGCGGGAATAAGGAAGTTTTCCTCTTCAGTTTGTTTTCAAATTGTGTTTTGGCAGACATCAGGTTGTTCTTTGTGCTCCATTTTTTTAAAAACAAAAAACTTATTTTCCTGCATTTTTATTTGCACTTACTACTTGAAATCACTTTTAGCAAAAGACTTCACTGAAGTCTGCCAGGTTCTTAATGGCCTTGATTGTCCCCACATATACCTGAACAAAGAATGGTTTTAGTATAGAGCTTCTAATTTTATTTCCTGAATCATCAATTAAGCAATCCTGAAAAAAACAACTAGTCCTTGATTACCGACTGCTTTTCAGCAAGTTATGACAATACTGGGAAAAAAAGAGAGACTACCCTTGAATTTGTGGCCATTGCAGCATCCCCACAATCACATGATTGCAATTTGGGAGCCTGGCAACCAGCACACATTTGAGATGAACGCATCATTCTGAGGTCACATAATCACCATTTGAGACCTTCACAGCCAGCAGTCAATGGATAGGAAGTTACAAGTTGCAGTCACATGACATGGCTGTGGGTAATTTGTTTCATGACCCCAGTCAGTATTGATATTGTAAGTCCAGATAAGCAATTGCATTGCTTAGCAAATGAGTTGCCAGTCACAATTATGGCCTGTAAGTGAGGATTACGTATACTACAATATTAGCAACAGTTTCTAACAAGACTGCTAGTGCTACTTGTATGAAAAAATACTATTTTAAAATACTTTTTAAAAATGCACTGCCAATAGGAAAACTACTATAAAGCAATTTATGAATGTAATCATGCATGAGTGCTGCTAACTATAAATTTCTGCAACTGCAAGCAATTATGTTAGGTGATACCTTGCTAAGAAACAAGCTAACAATATAATAAGCATCAAAGGTGGAGAATGTCTAGTTCAACAACCATCCCACCTGGATATTAACCCCAAAACCTTTTTGCAATTGTTGAACAGCCCTAGAATATACTGCCTGGAATTTAATTAACTAAACATTGTTCAAATACAAATGTCTATCCTATGCAAAAGTGTTAATATCACTTTGTAAGGCCACACTTAGAATACTGCATCCAGTTTTGGTCACCACAATGGAAAACAGACGCTGAGACTCTAGAAAGATTGCAGAGAAGAGCAACAAAGATGATTAGGGGACTGGAGGTAAGACATATAAAGAATGGTTGTTGGAATTAGTTATTTTTAGTTTAATGGAAAGAAGGACTGGGGTGACATGATAGCAGTGTTCCAAAATCTCAGGGGTTGCCACAAAGAAGAGGGAGTCAAGCTATTCTCTAAAGCACCTGAGGGCAGAAAAGGAGCAATGGATGGAAATTAACCAAGGAGAGAAGCAATCTGGAACTGAAATTTCCCAACAGAACAATTAATGAGTGGCACAACTTCCCTCCAAAAGTTGTGGGTGCATCAACACTGGAGGTTTTTAAGAAGAGATTAGGCAACTATTTGCCTGAAATTATATAGGAGTTTCTGCCTGAGCAGGGGGTTGGACTAGAAGTCCTCCAAGGTCCATTCCAATTATTCTAATTCTAATTCAAAAGAACAAAAATCTGATTTAGCTTCTCAGTAATCTTCCTGTCCCATTGTAACATTTGATTTCATGGACTAATGACATATCAGATTAGGACATATTCCAGTGGGAATTTTTTAGGAAATCATTTATAAAAGATAGGAGGACATAAATAAGTAAGACCATTTTGAGGCCATAATTTTCTTGCTATAGAAGCCCAATAGATGGCAAAAGTACTGATCTGTGCAATTTGTACAAGTGTTGTCTGTTTTCTTGGGGCCACTACCTATATCATTTAATGTGGATTCCAAAATCCATAATAAATATACTTATATACTTAAAATTGCATTGGCTCAATATTAAAACAATTGTTTACACTTTACAGTTTATTATATGTGAGATAATATACTTTCAGAGTATCAGTTGCTTATATTAAGAGATAGCATCAAATCAAATAATTTTAGGAAATGTTTTCATGAAGAAAAATTAAGGTAAGCAATTAATACAGGTTGGTATTAGAGACCTTCCAAATAAATCAAAATAACTTATTTCCCCCTGAAATGCATATAGAGAGTCCTCAACTTCTGACCTGTCACTCAACTGTTTGAAATTATGTCAGATTTTAAAAAAAAGTTACTTAAGAACCATCCTTGAAATTTTGACTGCCACACCACCCTCATAGCTATGAGACTGCATTTCAGGCATTTATTTGGCAATTAGCTTCCATTTACAACCAATTCAAACCACCCAGAGTCACGTCATTGCATTTTGTGGTGATGATGATGATGATTATAATGATTTTGCCTTTTTCCAAGAAAAAAACCTGCATTGGTTCACATTGATCACATTATTCCTTAATGAATATTGTAAAAAGTATCTTCAAATCAAGCCCAGTCATGCATATGACTAAACTCCAGGCTCGATTCTGGTCATCAGGTCAAGGACTACCTATATATAATGATTTATAAAGGTAAAGGTAAAGGTTTCCCTCGCACATATGTGCTAGTCGTTTCTGACTCTAGGGGCGGTGCTCATCTCAATTTCAAAGCCGAAGAGCCAGTGCTGTCCGAAGATGTCTCCATGGTCATGTGACTGGCATGACTCAACACCAAATGATTTATAGTGATATTCTAAAAACTAAGTAGAGCAAATGGTGAAAAGGTAAAATTATATAGTTAGTGGAGTTTTAATGAAATAATAGAAGTTTGATTAATTTGATTAATTTAATCTGAAACTTAATTTAATCATGTTACATATATTATAGCAATTCAATGGTTATTGCTCTTTTGCTATAAAGCTGGGCCAGTCTCTCAGTCCAACTATCCTCACAGAGTTGTTGTTATGGGGAAAATAAAAGAGGAAGGAGTATTAGCTATTAGCTAACAATAACCTTGAGTTATTTATAAGAAGAATTAAAATGGGGCGAAAATAAATACTAACTTTTATTTGTAATTATAATCTCTCCAATTTAAAGATGTGATTAAATAGAATGCAAATTATTTATTTATTTATTTATTTGATTTATATACCGCCCCATCTCTGAAGACTCGGGGCGGTTTACAGAATTTTTATTTGATGTTACAATGTATTTTAAAATGTATTTTAAAATTCAAAATCAAAATAATAATAATAATTTCTAACTTAAAAACCCCAAAAAATTTATTTAAACATAAAACCCCTCCCTGCCTTGTACCTCCTCTCTTGATTCAAGATCCGTCATCAAGGGGTACAAATGCATTAATACTATTTATATTATGTTACATTCCATTGTTTATCTGTCTCTCTCTTGTACAACAGAATAAATCCATAGTAAAGCAAAGTTAAGAATGTAGAATTGTACATTTTTCTTAAACAGATAATAATTTTAAAAAATATTTTAAAAGATAGTCTGTAAAGTAGCAGGCAAGGAGGAAAATACAATTAAACTAGGGGTGACAATGACACCCACAAAGCTAGAGGGGTAGACTTTTGGGTTTTTTGCATGGAATAATGTCTTCCTGTATCATACACATACTAAACACATGGTTCTAATCTAATTTGGCAACAGTTAAAGGAACAGACCAAAAGATGCAATGGGGCAGGGTAAGCTTGCTAAGCTACTATTATCTAAGTGTAAAAAGATGCACAGTGTGATTTAGACAAGACGTAGGGTAAATTTTATTAAAGAAACTTTGGAAGTGATAGGTTCATAATAGGGTAAAGTAATTAGGATTTACATCAGAAGATATGAATGTGACACCGCAAATTTGACACCCATGCTCTAGCCTGTCAGCTAGCGCCAGCATAGAATGCCCCATCTTAGAATATATAACATCCTAATATTAGGATGCTATATAATATTATATTAGGATTATTACATTAGGTATAGAATTCAAGCTTTTCCACATAACATTTTGCAGAAATCCCAAATGTTTTTGTGAACAACTATAGCATACTCCTTGTTCCATTTGTTACACATAGTGAAGACTTTTTTTGCTGTTGTTTTTTGCAGTTGTAAGTTCTTTAAAACTTAAATGTGTCCAGCATTGCAATGCGTAACTGAAAATCCTGTGGTACCTGCTGTTTTAGATTTTCCAGGATTGAATAACTTCAAGATGCAAGACTAAGACATAGGCAGTTTGCTTAGTTACAGAAATGTATTTTCAATCTGTGCTTCTCAAATGAAGAATTGCATGTAGTGGTAAGGAAATCACACAAATGTAAAGAAAAGTAATGCAAGAACACTGAGTTAGTAAATCATTTATACAGAAGAATAAATAAATGTTCCAAAAGATAGTGTTTTCATTTGCCAGAAGAATTTCTAGAGAGGGACCAGATAGTTGATCCTATTGGCTGATCATTTCTGCTCCTGACTTCCACTGCTTCCTCGAAAAATTTGGAAACAGTTCTTGTCACCCAACTGTAATATAATCAAGCAATGAGGGGAAAAAAATCCATCCTTCCTCCTTTCCCTCCTTTCTTCCAATTTGCATTATTTATTGCAAGGGTGTGAAACTCGATTTCATTGAGAGCCACATCAGGGTTGTGTTTGACCTCATGTGTGTGTGTGTGTGTGGCCAGGATTATATGTGACCAGTTCAATGTCACTCATGTTGGTGGTGCTTGTGGCCGAGGGCTCTGCCAGTGAAAACGGGCTTTCCAAGCTCCATTTTCAGCATCAACGGCCTCCTGCAACTCTCTTCCAGTGAAAACAGAACTTGGGAGGATCACGTGAGGCCCTCACAAGCTCCTTTTCACTGGCAGAGGCACCATGGGATAGTCCTTCACTGTTTCCAGGGCGGCCCTATGGGTCATATCTAAGGACCCCACAGCCCGAATCCGGCCCCTGTACCTTGAGTTTGAAACCCCTGATTTTTTGGGTTATGAGAAGAACTCAAGCCTAATTCTGTTTTCTGATCAAAATAAAAAGGTCTGTACAAAAATGGTCTTCTGCATAGATTAAGAACAAAATAACTTTGTGTAACTGATGGAAAGGAACAGCATACACATGCCCTCATTAGATCTGAGTGACATTTTAGAATATTTGTGTGTGTCTGTGTTTCTATTATAAATGCACAACGTGTCCTACACACACACACACACACACACTAGGACAAATATTGCATTTATGACTCATATCAAAACATATTGTCGTAACACATATTATAATGTCTATAACACATATTAATAATAATCTACAATGAATATTTTTCTGAGTAAGTCACAAAATCAAGCTACTTATTATAACTTATTTTTAAAGGATTCTGCCCACTGTGTAAAGTTAGTAAGTAAGAAAGAAAGAATTAAGCCTGGATTCTTTGCAACAGTGGCTCTGTTTCAATGGAGTGAAGTTATTTCTGTTGCATCACTGCAGGGCAATTTATCTTTTGATTTAAATGTCAGGCAATATGTTGATAGGATTCAGCTCCAAAACAACTATCTAGCCTTATTCTGAAAGGGAAAATAAAGAGTGTCGTAAATCACCTACAAAGAGTAAATTAGTGCTTCTACAACAGAATTTGAGAAAGAAGTTAGGAAAAAACCCAACTCCACACTTAAAATTTCTATATTAATATAAATGTTTAATTGTGAAAATAAGTGCTGCTCTCTTGGTTGGCTTTCATATTCAACCCTCCAGCTGAGTTGTACAATTCAAGGTTGTTTTTATTTTAAAAGCAACAAAACTCAGCCAAAACATTTTTATCCCAGAAAACGGAAATCTTGGAGTCCTTCCAGTCTGTTTGGTAGACATAATTATGAGAAGAAATATATAATCTACCCAAGAGGCATAATTACATAATTAAGCCCTAGGCTCTACATAAGAGAAGTTCTTATAATTCTCCAAACAAGGTGCTATACAGACTTCATAACTGTTACTCACATGCTGAAATGAGAGCCAGGCTCCTTATTTTTTTAAATAGCTTTAGGCACTCTTTTGAATAAGAAATAGAATCATTCTAGTAGCAGAGGTAAGAGACCTTTGTTTTTATTTTAAAAAAACACAGGTAAAGAAAAGTGGGAATGCAAGAAAAATAAAGCAGCTATTTCTAGTTCAGGAACCTCAAATTTTAGTCCCATTGCCTGTCACCACTTTAAGCCTCCCAGGGCAAGCTAGCTAATTTCCCAATTTCCAAACTTCACAGTTTTCTCTTTCCTGTGATGGTAGCTTTTTATAACATTGCCCATAATAGTTTCCTGGATCATGTGACAGGCCCAGTCTTTATAAGCATTGCTTCTGTGCTGTTCTTGGTCTTGGCTGTCAAGTTGGATTTTAACAGGGTGAACAAACTGGAATGACATGGAAGGTTTCTTAATTAGCAGAAGAACAGATTAAAATTCAGCCTGTTCTAGATGCGGTTGTATTCTCCTAAAACAACAAACAAATAAGCCTGGAAGTTTCCTTGAACTTCAATCCATCTCTAACTCCTTGAGGAGGAGCAGAGAGCTGGGTTGCACAATAATGACAATTACATAAACTATGTCTATTCCTGATCCACTTGGATCTGCCAGTTACCCATGCCTTGTTGAAATAATTGAAGATTGATTTACTGACACAATGAACTCACTGTGAAGTTGCCCTGAAGAGAGTTTGGAAGCTTCAATGGTGCAAAATAGAGCAACTGCTCGCTGCTAGCAAGTGCATAATATTGGACCATGCAGAAAAATACTCAGTGGTTGCCAACTGTTTTCTAGGCACAATCTAATACAGTATTCAAAACACAAAATGCCTTCAGGCTTAACTACTAAAGGCAGGTAGTTCTGGTGGTGTTGGTAAAGTTGACCTTTACTGTGCTGTCCTCAGTGTATGGTAGACATGTATGCAACATTTTTCTGCTGCTTCTGGAAGACTACAAAGACCCACCTAATAAGGCCTTTGAGTAGGAACAATGGAAGAAGGGAACAGATTTAACATGTGTAAGTGTACCACTATTTGTCACTTATTTAATCATGTCTAATATTTTCTGGAAAACCTTCAGTGATGAAGCATCCACAACTCCAAGAGGCAAGCTGTTCCAATGGTTAAGTGTTCTTACTGTCAGGAAATTTCTTCTTAGTTCCAGGTTGGATCTCTCTTTAACAAGCTTCCACCTATTGCTTCTTATCCTTCCCTCAGGTGCCTTGGAGAGTAACTCAACCCCCTCTTCTCTATCAGCCCCTCAAGTATTGGAAGGCAGGCATCATGTCACTCCTAATCCTTTCACTTCATAAGGCTAGATATACCTACTTTCCCTAACTGTTCATGATACGATTTAGCTTCAAGACCCCCTTATCACCGTTGTTGTTCTTTCTAGGTCTCAGCATCTTTTTTTTGTATCATGATGACCATAACTGGATGCAGAATTCCAAGTGTGGCCTTACTAGTGCAGCGTAAAACAGTGCTATCACTTCTTGGATTCTTCATGCTATTGAGGCAGCCTAGACTGTGTTGGGGTTTTTCTTGGCAGCTGAAACACACCGATGACTCATTCTTAGGATACATAGATTCCTCTCATAGTTATTATTGTGAAGATTTTGAAGCATACTGAACCCAAGGCAACTTTGAGTACCTCAGCACATGCTTCTCTCCATGTAGATGTAGTTCCATTGAGGACTACATTTGTAATTGGTCAGCCAATTACAAATCCATCTGATGGTAATAGTGTTTATCCAACATTGCACCAAGAAGTAGGCTATGGTCTACTTTGTCAAATGTTTTGCTGAAGTCTGAGTAAACTATATCCACAGCATTTCCTTAATCCACTAATTTAAACATTTCATCAAAAAGGACAAAAAGGTTTATCTGACATGTTCTGTTTTTAACAAATACACCCTGGCTTCTACTAATCACCTTGTTCATTTCTAGGTGCTCACAAATCTGCTGCTTTATTATTTTCTCTAGGATTTTGATATCAAGCTGATTGGTGTGTAGTTTTCTGGTTCTACTTTTTCCCTTTTTTGAGAATTGGAACTACAGCAGATCTTTTTCAAGCCTCTGGCAATTCCCACATGCTCCAGGAGTCTGAAAGATTCTGTTCAGTGATTCCAAAAATCATATGTGCCAACTCCTTCAGTATCCTGGGAGGCAAATCATCTGGTCCCTGTTGATTTGAACTCATCTAAAGCGAAAAGGTGATTTCTTACTAATTTCTTGCCTATTTCAATCTGCTTTCCTATTCTGTCTCCCATAGTGCTGTTTTGAGAGAAGTTGGATTACTTTTTTCCTTTTGCATAAAAACAGATACAAAGAAGGAATTAAACAGTTCCATTTTCTCCCTGTTGCTCTTCACCTTCCTACCATTAGTGGATCTATCATTTCTTTGCCTTTCTTCTTATTCCTTACATATTGAAAGGATTATTTTTGTTATTTTTGGCATTCATTGCAAGGCTTTGTTCATTCTGAGCCTTAGCTTTCCTGACTCCATCCTTGTAGATTCAGGTCATTTGTTGGTATTCTATTTTGGTTATGTGTCCCTCTTTCCATTTTTTTATACTTGTGCTTTTTATCCCCCCGTTTGTCAGAGAGCCCTTTATGCAACCATACTGGTCCCCTCTGACGTCTCTTATTTTTCTTTCTCTGTGATATTGTGTTTGGTCTAATCTAATTTTTCAGAGTTTCCCAAGCATCTTGATTTGTTTTTCACATACACATTGACATATATATATATATATATATATAGGAAAGTGAATCTATACATACTGTGCTGTAAGTGAGAATCTATAGAAATGCAGGCTCCCTATGAATGTCCTTTCTCTCAAAGGAGAAAGTTAAGTAGTTGGTTGTAAGCGACAGGACTTTTTTCAGTTGTAAATTTTCAATCTACCTTTTTAATTAAAGCAGACCAAATATTTATGAAAGGGAGGATCAACAAGATCTTAAGAGTTTAGAGCCATGATTTCTTTTTACATTGATAGGTCTTCTTCAGCCCAAATGAGAAAATGCCAGATTACCATGGTGATGATCATTGTTAGAAGGCAAATAAGTTTTTAAAGTAATCTGTCATGTAATCCCATATCTCTGGCATAATGTCTTTGACTTGCATATGTCTAAGCAGACATATTCTAATTTGGTAAACCTATCAAGTTCACAAAGTTAGAGAATGAGAGACTTCCTCTCAAAAAGACACTCCAGCAGCCTGGCCCAAATCCATTAATGACCTGGCAGGGGGAGGGGAAGTGTCCCTATCTAGAAGAGGGAGGGAGGTATATAGGCAAGGGGAGGAAAAGCTCTTGCTTGAACTGGAATGCTTCCAAATCCTGGCAGAACAAGACATTTTTCTTAACGCTTGCATAACCTGATAACTTTGAAGGAATTAAGAGAGAGAGAAATATAAACACAACCATTATAAAAGCTTTAAAGTGCTTATTTTTAATCTACTGTGAGATCCCGCCAATTGTATGTTGCTTTGGAACCATTTTGCTTGTAAAACATCAATAAGGTGCTTTTTAATTTATTTCCAAAACCAAGGCTGAACATTGTGGTTAAAGTGGGGCTCAGGCTTAGAAGAAACAACAGTTAAGCAATAAGGAATAGATAGATATGTGTTTATGTACTGTATCTTTCAACAAGCATCTTTCTTGAATTAAAAGGCCATTGTGCTTGTACCCATGAAACAGGTTTTAAGAAGATTACTTAAACTCTCTTAAACAAGGTTGAAAGAATACACTGTTCACTAATACAATTCATCTGACTAACTAAAGTTGGAAACAAAAAGATGTCCTTTCTATGTGCTTTGGCTGTGCGTTGAAAAAATATGCACTTGTGGGAAAAAAAACACCCTGTCCTTTTTCATAGAGATACATCTGAAGGTTCCTTCAGTAATCAGGGTCTCTAGAGCAGAAAAACAGTTCCTCCATATAATCATGTAGGTTAATGCTCTTGCACAATCTACTACAGGCTTTATAGACACATAATTGCTGTATCCACCCACTGGTAATAAATGGAGTCTACTATGTTAATCTCTGCATTCCTATTGTTTGTAAATACCAAATGAGGGAAATACTCAAGGCCTAAGAACCATTCCTTCCTTTCCAAGGAATTTGGTTACTGAGACACTGAGCTGTAAAGCCCATACATTCCAATGACATTTGAGCCCAGAGGTATGAATGCCAACTAATATGAAAAGTCTCAAGTTATTATGATATTGAGACACCTGAAACCAACAGATGGCATATGAGTTCAAAGGGTCTCAAACATTTCCTTAAGTATATATGGGAGATAAAGACAGAAAAAAGAAGGGAGGGAGGAAGGGAGGGAGGGAGGAAGGAAGGAAGGAAGGAAGGAAGGAAGG
>JANHFP010008508.1:156252-167813 GCA_032468135.1 Calamaria suluensis | reverse complement strand
AATAGATCAGCCATCAAATATTTGCTTTTAAATTTTAAATGGATGTGAATGGTTGTTGTGTATTTTTTAATTCTGGCTGTAAACTGCCCCGAGTCCTCGGAGAGGGGCGGTATATAAATATGATAAACAAACAAACAAACAAACAAACAAACAAACAAATAAATACACATGCATTTTGTGGGATCCTATCATGGACAAACCTTCATGATAGTGGTGGATTCCAAATGGGTTGAGGTTAGCCTGATGGCATCCACCACATCGAGTGCAGTAATCTGGGGTTTAAGGAAAATGTGTGCAACACATCAGTTTCCCAATGTATTAGATTCTGATTATGGCCTCCAGATCACACCTGTTTTCAGGGGGTGACCAAGTTTATGCCAAAAACTTTGTAGGAGAGCCCAAATGGCTTCCTGGAACTGTCATCCAACTTATGGGGCCAAAATCATATTGGGTTGAGTTTCCAAATGCACAATTTGGCATAGGCACATTGAACAATTTAGAGGCTGACTCACGAGCTCCCGTACATCCGCTGACACTAACACAGACACAGATGAAAGCCCTTGTACACCTTATAAACAGTTTATTACCCCCACCTTCACACCTCCAGCAACCTACACACTTGTGGAACCAGATCTTCCATCTGATGATATCAGTGGCTGGATTCCTGAAGGGCCTCCGGAAGTTCTTTGATACACGCAGGCACCTCCTCCTTCACTGGCATCTGTCCCCGAACTGCGAAGGTCTGTATGGATCCAGCGGCACCCTGCCTACCTTACTGCCTACACCTGTTCCATCTGGGAAGGAAGGGGTGCTAAGTCCTTGACTTACAAAGCAAGCTCCGGATTGGCTAAGACGCACCCCAGCCAAATGTAGGAAAAGCAAGCTCCCTGATTGGCTGATATGTTCTATATAAAAAGCTGTCAAGCGTCTTGTTTCTCTGTTACTGTTCTGCTGGTACTTGTTTCACAGTTGCTCTTTAAGCCAATAAACATCTTCTGTTAGGACACTCCTGTCTCACCTCAGTTCTTAACCTCAGTTGTTAGTATTTAATACTATCTTTTGTTTGAAACTGCCTATCAAGTTCAATCTATGCAGAATGAATATTTTTTAAACCTGCACATTATGTACTCCTTCTGCTTGCCTTCATTACAATATTACCACCACTCTTAAATTAACCATAATTTTTATAATCGTTCTCATCCTGCTAAACTTGGTTATGATTCTGCCATTAAAACTAATCAAGCAAGTAAATTAGAACTGAAATGAACACATTGAATATAATTTAGCCATGAATGAGTTGAGTCTAATCCAATTTCAAGAGAAAAAATGGTTCAGTAGAAATATAAATGTATGGGCTTTCAAAAATTTTACAAATGTTTAGAACTTTGGATAACAGTATGTTAAACTGAAAATGTTGGTAGCTTTTGAAATTTATTGTATGATTTTGTGATGTGGTTAGCATTATAGCAATGAAATGTGCAGGCACTATTATTCATATTATGAGGATTACTCAGACTTTTTTCATCCATAAGATAAAGTTTGAATTGCTTGTGAATTCTGGCTCACTGTTCATTAATTGGGTGCCAGTATATGCAGTCTGCTTAGACTTTTTGGTTTCTCCTGTTTGAGTGAATTGGTCAAAATCCAGTTTCTTGATTTGATTAAAAGAGTAGATTCTTCAGAGTCAAACCTGGTTGAATAGTTGGATTATATTCATTTATTTTGGGAATTATCTGTTGTGACTTGCATTCAGGAACCAGAGCAAGTGCTAACATGATTTTGGCTGGTAAGAAGATAACATATCAAGTACTTGACATCACACATCGAACTCTGAACAAGCATTCCTCTTGTTCCACTCAGATTAGACATCAAAAGTGAAGTGAGAAAATAGGCTGTGTATAAAAATGAGAACTTAATTAATTAACATTTTTTGATTTCCTTAGTAAGGAAGTAAGTCCTTAGTATGTTTAGTGTGGGCATCTGTCTCAGAATGAATATAAAATACATCCTGAATTCCAACCTTGAAACTATGTTGAATTAAATATTGAATATTTTATTTTATGTGAGACTTAAACAGAGAGTCCAAGAAGAGCTTTAATAACATCATGCATGTTTCATGTACTTCAAGCCAACTTTCTTCAGGATCTCTAAGTACTTCAAAAAAAGAGATGTAGCTACTTTCAGCAGCCCCTCAAATAAATGTGATTCCAAAAGCAGCCACAGAATGTTTAATGAATAGTTGAGCTGTGTTTAGTTCAAAAATTATTTGGAAGAATTATTACAAATCACATGTGTGAGCTTATAAGTTCTACATTATTCATTGATGTTTCCCCAACAGCATGAAAAAATTTGATGCTCTTCTATAAGTCACATTAAAAACACACTGCTTTAATTATGTCATTTGTTATAGAATCATTTTTTCAGGCTCACTCAAAGTCTGTACACCAGAACAACTAGACACTGGAACAGTTTTTTCCCGAACGCCATCACTCTGCTAAACAAATAATTCCCTCAACACTGTCAAACTAGTTACTGAGCCTCCACTACTATTAATCTTCCTACCATTCCTATTACCCATCTCTACCCACTTATGACTGTATGACTGTAACATTGTTGCTTTTATCCTCATGATTTATATTGACTGTTTCCTAATATGATTTGATTGCTTATTTGTACCCTATGACTATCATTAAGTGTTGTACCTTACAATTCTTGATGAATATATCTTTTATTTTATGTACACTGAGAGCATATGCACCAAGACAAATTCCTTCTGTGTACAATCACACTTGGCCAATAAAATAATCTATTTTATTCTGTTCTGTTCTGTTCTGTTCTGTTCTACTCAACTCAACTCGACTCGACTCGACTCTACACAGAGACTATTTTTTATGCAATTCCACACTAGATGTGGCCCATTCTCAGAATCTATCTTCCATTTGATGGGTTCTGTTATCATATCAAATTGTTGTTTTGTTCTATTTTGGCAGAGTTATCTTTCTGATGAATATGTGTACAAAATTCTGAGCCCCTTTATATAATTTACTGTGGAATATATACTATCGGATGGGAAGATACAGGAATAACTCATTGAATTTTTAATGTCATCTTCTTTCTACCTCTGGTAGTATTAAATGTCTTTTTTATTATTAATGAGAACCTTTAAAAAGAGAAAGAATAATTTCCTGAAAGTTCCAGACACTTAGGCCAAATTTGCTTTTCCTTAGATAGCACTAGGTCATATTTACCTCATATCGAGAAATGGTCTATTAATCACTTCAATAATGTAATGATAGCTATTCATACTTCATACTAGTTACTGTCTACAAGATAGGCTATGAAGATGTGCCCTCTTTTATCCCTGCTATCCCTTATTTCTCCAATGGGTTACTTATTTATATAGTTATAAGTATACACTTATATTTATATAGTTTAAATTCAAAAGTTGGTTTCAATTTAGTACTTCATCAAGAAAATTTGGTCCAGTAAATATGAATGCTCTTTATAGGTATGTTATTTTCATATGTATATATATATATTTGTAACTGAAATAGAAATTTAAAAAAATGTTTCTGGGATACTGAGCAAGCATGCTTAGTAAGGTGTTTTTTTAATATGATCTCTAGTCTGATTTGGTCACTACGATTATGGTATGTGATAGTGAATTCCATCATACAGATATGCATCAAGTGAAGAATCACCTTGTTTTGTCTGTCCTACATTTCCCACCATTCAATTTCTCTGAATTGTCCAAGGTTCAGATACTCTGTTTCTGCAATATGGTATTTGCTGCCTCTTTTACTTTTGTAGCCACATATCTAAATATCGTTATGTCTGAATAAGGTCATATTTGTACTAGCAATTTATAGCATATTCAAGAGTCATCCAACCATCATTGTGCTAAAATAACTGCAATACAGACAGGCTTTACATCACCTCAACAATGGCTGGTGATGCTATGAAGATGTTATGAGTCACTAGAGTGGAAATAATTTAAAGCAGGCCCCTTACTCCATGCTTTATGCATTTCCTTCTCCCGCATAAATCTGTTTCAGGCACAAAAGAGCTTCTCTCCATTTTCACGAGTGCAAAATCAGAGTAACTTTTTCTTCAATTTGTTGCTAAATTTATACATTGTGCATGTCTGTAAACAAAAACTCCAGGGCTAAATTTTGTAAATAAAAGATTTATTTGTCAGCAGGAAGAGGCTCTGTGAACCAAGAGACTCATGATAAACAGCTTCTGCAGGGCGGGAGGGGAAAAAAAGAGGCAGAGGGAAAAGATTAAAAATAGACCTGAATGTGAAGTGCGGACAAAATGAAAAATATTAAGCCCTGGATTTCAGTTTTGGTCTTCAAAAGAAGACTATATCAAAAAACAGTTCAAAGGGCAAAAATAAAAAGGGGGGGGGGAGAGGAAGAAGATTTTGTTTTCCACAAATACACCAATTAGCCAGCAAGCAGCACACACACACACACACACACACACTTTAACAGATAGACAGAGTTAGTGCACCAAGTCCATTGAAGTGAAGAATTCCACTGGGCCTATACTTGCAGTCATTGAAAGATGTGAGTGACTTAAAAGCAAAGCAAGGAGTCCTCTTGAGATAAGACCCAGTTATCTGAGATTCCATTTAACACAAGCATCTTGAATAGACGTGCAGGTAAGAACTCTAACATTTCCCATCTGTATGGTTTAAGAAATTGGGTTATGGCCTCTGGGATCCAAGGCAACTTAGAAGACAGAGAGAATTGAACATATGAGGGTCAGGCTGCAGCAGTTGTACACTTCCCTTGAAGCGCCTCTCAATTTCCATGACTCTTCTTCTTAAAGCCTGGTTGATGAATCAGTATGGTTAACAGTGGTCAGCCAAAAATTCCATTTATTTCAAAATAGTCTTCTGACGAAATTTTATCCTATTAGGCAGTGGTGAAATCCAATTTGTTTTTTACTACCGGTTCTGTTGGTGTGGCTTGGTGGGTGTGGCTTAGTGGATGTGGCTTGTTGCGTGTCACAGGGAAAGGATACTGTGAAATCTCCATTCCCACTCCACTCCTCGGGGAAGCATGTTGCAAAATCTCCATTCCCACCCCATTCTGGGTCCAGCCAGAGGTGGTATTTGCCGGTTCTCTGAAATGCTCAAAATTTCCGCTACCAGTTTTTCAGAACCTGTCAGAATCTGCTGGATTTCACCTCTGCTATTAGGTGAGGTTAGGCTGCAAAATACTCACCTCCAAATACCTCAGAAACAGACACATTGAGTACGCATTTCAAATTTCCCTTTTTTTCTGGTCTGTAGCAGGGCTTTATTTTGGGTAGGAAGGGGGTGCCATCAAGTCAATATTGACTTCTGAAAACTACCTGGACAAGTCTCTGAGGTTTTGCAAGTAGTTTGCCCTTGCTTTCTTCCTACAGTTAAGAGACAGTGACTAGCCACAAATCACCGAACTAGCTTCATGCCTAAGGCTAGTTCCTTAATTTTGCTGGCTACATCTGGCCTTGAAAGTTAAGGAAAGGTAGGCTTGACTGATAATTAGATGAAAGGCCGACAAAAAAAAAAGTAGACTTGGAAGTTGGAAAAATAAACTTTATGGAAGGTAATGGCAAGCCAATTTGGAATGTTTCCCCCAAAAACATACCTAGCCGGGGCTGCATATGGAGTAGGGTTTGCACTTGATTCAAGATCATTTCCATCTTTTTAAAAATATATAATTAAGATGTGTAAATAAGAGTCTTTGACTTTGGGGCTTGTCTTTCAATTACATTTAGGCTTAGCAATTGAATAAACCTACTGCCATTAATTTCTGAATCTATTTTCTTCATCAATTTCTAGCTAGCCAAAATCGCATACTGTACGTCTTCTTGCATAAGATACACTACATTCTTAAACTCATAAATGGAAAAGTTAAAAAAAAAACCCCAGTAAAAACACTTTTTCATGGCTGAGCCAATGAATTTGACTCTGTTAACCAAGTTATAGGAGAATAGCATACAGTACATTGCATGGAATAGAAATAGAAGTCAATAGACTAATGCAATTTTTTCTCCACACTTACAATTTGCATCTTGACTGTGTATGTTTTTGTTGCTATTTTTATGATTCTTTATTTCATCTCCTATCATGATAGAAGAAGAATACTCAGTGAACTTTTATAGTTAGTGCAATAAAAACAGTGATTTAGGTAAGGTAGATATTATCTACCTTCAGTCCTTTGCATGAATTCATTGTTTAGGCTCCTTTATTTGTACAGAATGAGAATACCAAGGACAAGTGGTGGCTAATGTCCATCTTCTACAGGAAAGAAGAATGGGGACCAAAGAGTTGCATTTTCTTTTTTGTAAAATGTATGATGACTATTGACTCTCTTTTAAAGTAACTCTTCATATGCACACTTTCCTGAGAATAGTTTTTGTCTCTAGAGGTTCTATTCATTTATTTAAATATCCATGCAATCATAGGGGCATTAGACCTTTGACAAAGAACATTTCTAAGCAATGTGATTATTCCAGGAAGCAGAAGCCTCTCTGTGAACAATGCCTCAGTGTTGCAAGGACATTACACATTTAAAACAGAAATAAAGGAGAATAGATGTAGCACAAGGTTGAACTGTGGAGTCCTTGTTGTTTTCTGAGCTTCATTATTTAGTTGCAGACATTTCTGAAGATGGTGTCTAGTCAGGTAATGAAACTTCTGCAAAAAAGCAAACCAACTCAGAAATCACCACAGAGTCCACAAATAAAGAAAGCTTGAGGAGAAATCTTAGCTACCTTGAACCTACTAAAAAATCAAGTACAACCAAATTCTGGGGATTGTGAATAGGGGACTATTCTGCTAAAGGAGGATATGCTTTTCCCACTTTTCAATAATTATTTTAGCTTAGTTTTAGTGAGTTGGTACCAAATCAGAATTCAGAACAAATGGGGACAATTGATAGAAAACCTGCTTTTCTTGTATGGTGCCATCCTAAACCTAAAGTTAACCATGAAAAAGGAACACAAATACAAAGTGGATGAGGGGTAAAATGGCAGTCACCAGACAAACTACTCTATTTTAATGGTGTAGAGAGGTCTCCACTGTTGTGTATTTGGGGGTTAATGTGGCAAGCATGGAGCGTGCTGAAGCAGAGACATTCCTATTGGCTGTTTCCGATAGTTCGTTTAGGCGGGAGATTGCAGCCTCACCATTGGTTAAGCTGTCTGACAGCTGGGGTATAAATGAGCTGTCAGACAGTGAAACTTGTTGTTGTTTTACTGGAGTTGCCTTGTTATTGTTAATGGTTGTATTGGTTAACCATCCATATTCCCTCAGAGATTACTACCCACTTAGTATATAATGTAGAGTAAGGACTTAACATATAATACTGGTGATGAGGGTGGGATACTGACACGAATGACAGGCTGAGTCACTGAGCTGAGTAAAAGTATGTTGACAAATGCTGCTTTAGTCACTCTCCCGCCTAAACAAACCATCGGAAAGAGCCAATAGGAATATCTCTGCATTGGCATGCTCCATGCTCGCTATGTTAACCCCCAAATACACAACATACATAGTGCTCTGAACACTGCAGAATGCTTCAGCAGACATTCTATAACAGGGGTTATAACAGTAGCAAGTAACCTTTGCTACTTTAAGACTTGTGGACTTCAACTCCCAGAGTTCCTCAGCAGCAAAGCTGGCTCACAAATCCTAAAGTTCACAAGTCTTAAAGTTGCAAAGGTTGGAGACCCCTTCTCTATAAGGCAACATAACAAAGGAGTTTGTTTCCTGGATATATGGCAGTGAACCCAAAGCCACTGCGATTTTGTGGATGAGACAAAATGGTGGCCACTACTCCATACTGCTATACAAAGAAAGAAGTAGGGTTTGGTGATTTTCAAAAGGTGAGTAGAAAGGGCAATTGTTTACTAGGGCAGAAATCAGGCCTAAGGCCTGGAAAGAACAGAAGGGAGGGAGAAATGTAACATGGAGTATTTCAGGATTGAGGGAAGCCTTGAGACTGAGGTCACAAGGTGGACTTTTAATACTTGCACTATTGTTTCCGTAGTACTGTTGCACTTGCTAAATAACATGGGTCTTTTTGTATTTTATTTGCTTTATGACTGCCACGTTCACTTAACAACCACCACAAATATTGTAAAATATTTGTATCTATCTATCTATCGTATAGATCTATTTCAAGCTTATTAGCTCTCATCAGCTGGTCATACCCTACTAGGATTTGAACCCAGGCCACCTGCATCATAGGCAGTTGTATTGACCTCTAGGCCACAGGCTCTTTTCCCCTCAGCAGTTTCCACCAAGCATAGTATAGGTGTGTTGGTTTTGTTTTTTTTTTTTTTTTGTGGAGATACTTGGTTACCTAAATATGGGAGGGAACAATGTAGCTCCCTTTACCTTTCAGCTCATCTCAAGAGACTATCCAGGCAGAAATTAGCGACAACAGTGTGCCGTATATATGTTGGCTAATTGTTTTCTGCTGGTATTTTAAAAATTAAGGGAGGCCAGTATAGATCTATTTCTAGAATTTTATATTATAGAAATATAAATTATATTTCTATAATCTATTTCTATTCCTTAATTTTAAAAATACCAGCAGAAAACAATTAACATATATATTCCTACTGCTCCAACTATCTCCTGCCATATAGAGTGGGGATGTTTGGGGATAACCTAGCGTTGAATTGACTTACCAGTAGCCTGGAAATCCTAAAAAGGTCTATATTGAGGCCCTAGGCTGGGTACCATTAAAGTTAGAGTTCAGGAGTCGACACAGGTAGTCCTCAATATACAGCAACTCATTTAGCGACCGTTTGAAGTTGCAATGGCACTGAAAATGACTTTGACCATTTTTCAGACCTATGACCATTGCGGCATCCCAGTGGTCACGTGATCACAATCCAGACGCTTGACAACTGTCTCATATTTATGATGGTCGCAGTGTCCTGGTGTCATGTGACCACCTTTTGCAACCTTCTTGACAAAGAAAGACAACAGGGGAAGCCAGATTCTCTTAAAAAGCATGCTACTAACTTAAACAACTACAATGCTTCACTCAACAAACGCAAGAAGTAAGAAAAACAGGGGGCAAAAATTCACTTACCAAATGTCTTGTTTAGCAACATACATTTTGGGCTCAATTGTGGCCATAAGTCGAAGACTACCTGTATTTCCTTTGTTGGCCTGTGTGTTCATTTCCTGGTGCTCATCTTATTATTTTTTTCTTTCCTTTTTCTTTTTCTCCCATTGCAGTATACAAGAGTTTGGATTCCTGACCCAGAGGAAGTTTGGAAATCGGCTGAAATTATCAGAGATTACAAAGAAGGGGATAAAACACTCCGCCTAAAACTTGAAGATGAAACGGTAGGCATTTGGCTTCTTTTGTTTTTAAATTATCCTCCTTTGTAAAGTTCTCTATTGCAGCCTTCTCTTATGAATTCTTATTTGAAGGAAGGCTGGGAAAGCAATTTGATGGTTAACCAGCACTGAGATTTTAATACTGTCGATAGGGCGACCCATACCACTGGACCACGGTATCTGCAAGACCGCATGCTGCCAAATACCTCCACACGTCTGGTGCGGTCCCACAGAGAGGGATTACTGAGGGTCCCAACGACCGCTATGTGTCGTTTGGTGAACCCCAGAAAAAGGGCCTTCTCTGTGGCGGCTCCAACCCTCTGGAACGAACTTCCTCCTGCGCTGCAGAGGCTCCCAGATCTAACCTCTTTTTGCCGGGAGCTGAAGACCTACTTGTTTAAATTGGCCAGCCTGAGTTGACCTGATACTGGGGTTTTTATATAATTTTAAATTGGGGTTTTAAAATTAAATTGGGATTTTAATTGACCAGCCTTTAAAATATTGGGATTTTAAATTTTAAATGTAAATGTTATATGTGATATTGTTTTAACTATGACTGTAAACCGCCCCGAGTCCTCGGAGAGGGGCGGTATATAAATTTAATAAAATAAAATAAAATAAATAATAATTTCCCTTCAATGTTGCATAGTCACTGAGCATGCAAAAATGCACGAAGACAAGCACTGTTCCTGCAGACTTGTCTGGCTTTTTAAAACATGTGTCGCCGTATCCAGAGTTCTGGAATGAAAACCGACATGTGAACATGACAGATGGCTAGCAACTTCATTCAAAAGTCTTTGCTTATATAACAGCAGCAGTTGGAATGGCCTTACTTGAGAAAGATGACCTTAGAATTGAATGCAAAGCCTCTTTAAATTTAGAGAGTCAACAGTGTTTGTTTTTAATTTGGCTCCCTGTTCTCGGTCAAGCCCAGCCCGGTTCTTCCATTTGCAAGTTGACTTTAAAAATTAAGTGGTGTTCCAGATCAGGGAATTCGGTGTTGAATAAGATAGCAAGTTCCTCTTTTTGAAAAACACTTTTATGAACGAACCTGCTGTTCCTCCATCTCTTTACTGAACTCCTGTGAGGGAATTATCCAGATCCCAAATTGCTGCAGTGTAAGTGTGTGTGTGTGTGTGTGTGTGAGAGAGAGAGAGAACGGTTGTTGGATTTTGAAAGTGGCGGGGTGGGGGTGGGGGGACGACCTTGTGAAGGGAACTGGATCTGTTCTCTCTCCCCTAGATTTATTGTTATTTTGTTACAGATGAACCATGAAATATCTTTCCTTTTATTGCATTAGAGTAGAAACATTGAAAATAGATACAGATTACCAGAGTTGGAAGGGACCTTGTAGGTCATCTAGTTCAACCCCCTCCCCCAAGCAGGAGATCCTTACACCATTCCTGACAGATGGCAGTCCAGTCTCTTCTTGAAAGCTTCCAGTGATGAAGCTCCTATAACTTCTGAAGGCAAGTTCTGGTCCATTGGTTGATTGCTCTCAGTGTAAGAAAAATTCCTCCTCATTTCTAGGTTGAATCTCTCCTTGATCAGATTCCATCCATTGCTCCTTGTCTGGCCTTTGGGTGCTTTGGAGAATAGCTTTCACCCTCCTCTCTGTGGCAGCCCCTCAAATATTGGAAGACGTCTATCATGTCTCCCCTGGTCTTTCTCTTCCCTAGACTAGCCAGGCCCAGTTCCTGCAGCCATTCTTCGTATGCTTGAGCCTCCAAGCCACTAATCCTCCTGGTTGCTCTTCTCTGCACTTTTTCTAGAGTCTCTACATCTTTTTTTGCAGTGTGGTGATCAAAATAGGGGACAGTCTGATTCTAACGAGGACTCAGCAATTGCACCTTGTGGAGTAATAGCAACTCTCTTGAGGGTTGGGTTCTACCCAGGTCTTACTTCGCCTGGCACAGGCTTTCAAAATGTCGGATGTAAACAGGCCTCCCTCTACTTCCTCCCTTTAGGAGCACGGCCCATAAGAAAGGGAAATCCAAATCCAAGTGGCCCACCACCAGGTCCCACTGTTCTGCCTCAGCCACCTTCCTCTGCATCTGATAAAGGTGGTACAGGCCATGACAGGCCTTTAAACACTGATGCTGGAGAAGACTCCTGTGAGTCCCTTAGACTGCAAGGCGATGAAACCAGTCAGTCCTAGAGGAGATCAACCCTGACTGCTCTTTAGAAGGCCAGATCCTGAAGA
>JANHFP010008489.1:20130-32121 GCA_032468135.1 Calamaria suluensis | reverse complement strand
TAAATAAATAAATACATACATACATACATACATACATACATACATACATACATACATACATACATACATACATACATCAGTCTGAATTCTCCATATCCCCAAAAGAAACCTAAGTTCAGCTCCACTTGAAATCCAATGATTCTTATCTGATGCCAATTTGTCTTAACCGTCAGTAAATCAGATTCTTTTGTATAGATTGTATGGAATAAACTCCCACTGCTTTCGGAACTCTACCCTGTCTCCTGCTTTCATGCACCTGGCACTGAGGCTGTTAACAGCCTGTACAATAAAAGGTTTGCCAATTTTTATGGTTCTCTATTTTTCTGCAACAGATGAACATTGAGGAAGCTATCTCCAATAAAGCCTTTTCATACACCTTTCTCACATGTGCTTTGAGTACAGATATGCAAGATACTTGATGGACAAAAAAAATAATAATAATCTACTCACAGAGCTGTAAGGCATCATTTAGGCCTATCAAGTCCAACCCCATGCTCACTGCAGGAATCCCAATTGAAGTATCACAGACATATTAAATAAATGTCAGAAAGTAACTGATGCGTTGGAATAAAATTTAAAAGGAGAAAAATAATGACAAGTTCTCCATTTTCAAATGTTGGTTTAGCATTATATCATGCTCTGCCTGCAAGAGTTCCTTGCTTTATTAAATCTCATTATAATTACCTGAAGCATAACCATTTCTATAATGTTTAAAACCAACTAACATTCCACTATGTTATTGTACGGACAATATGTTCATGAGGCATGTGTCTCTGTCTATCTCTATTTCTGTCTCTCTGTATTAGCTCTATTTCCATTTCCATCACTCCCTATCCTCTGACTCTCTATCTCTATCATCACTACCCATCTCTCTAATCTATAAAATTTTATTATTTTGCTACATTTTTTTTAAAAGTAAGCCAAAGACATGCTGCCAAAATCTTTACTTATATATTCATCAATAGGAATAAGAATTTCTTCCAGAGGTGGGTTTTAACAGGAGAACCGATAGCGGAAAGTATGAGTAGTTAGGAGAACCGGTAGAAAAAATCCTGACTGGTCCTGACCCCATCTATTCTCTGCTGCCAAGTCCCAGCTGATCAGGAGGAAATGGGGATTTTGCAGTAACCTTCCCCTGGAGTGGGGTGGAAATAGAGATTTTTCAAATCCTTCCTCTGCCACACCTGCCAAGCCAAGCCCACCAAGCCACATCCACAGAACCAGTAGTAAAAAAAAATGAAACCCACCACTGATTCCTACCCACCATCCACTCTGCCACTTGATCTCACAAACCACAAAAACAAATTATTCACATATTTGGAAGCCTTACTAGAGATAAGCATCACTTTTATTTCTTTATTTCTATCTGTCATGCCCTCTGCTGTGCCTCAGCCTTCCTCTGACTCTGACTCTGAGGGGTTAATGGACTCCGGAGAGGGTGAGGTCATTGAACAGTTGACTCCCCCAGGTGTGAGTGAGGACGAAGAATAGGCTGATGAGCCTCTATTGGATGCTAGGCAGAGAAGGAGGGACAAAGTGCAACGTCAGAAAGCACAGCTGGGTAAACATTGATTGATGTTGGTTGATTTGAAAAGGAGGGACTGGGGTGGGGCTGGCTTCGCAGGAAGCAAAGAGTATCATTCCCTGTTTGTGGCCAGTTCGTAGTGATCAGCTCTTGCCTGCCTGCTCGCTTGCTTACTTTGGATCCTTGCCAAGTCCTAGCCGGAACATCGTGTTGGTTCTTATCTGCTTGTCTGCTTGCTTGGGATCTCTGCCAAGTCTCAGCCGGTAATTTACGTTTGTACTTATCTGTTTCTCTTCCATGGAGTGAAGTTAACTCCATGGTAGCTGACTTTCATGTTGGGGTTTACGTTGGGGGTTGCTTCCTTGGTTAATTGCACTGGACTGGGTCGTGACAGAACTTGAAATATTAAGCTTTCACCAGTCTTACACTGAAAATCTAACTGTAAATTATTCATCATAATAATAGTTTAATAAAAGTAAGTGTATGTTGCCCAACCCTCAATGGCTCTTGTCAGCTCACAAACAATAAATCACATCAATAAATAGTAAAAATAAGAGACGGTTAGTGTGACGAGGCAAGAGTTCTCACACTTCCTTGCCAAAGTCCTTCACAGCTCTTCTAAACATCTGGCCAGCTGGATCTTGGGGTGGTGGGAAGTTGAGCTCTTTGTGGTAGGTTTGTGCAATATAAATATCTTATTTAAATTAGTTAAATTTGACTTCTAGTGACTATATCACCATGTCCATGTAGTTTTCTTGACAAACATAAAGTATTCAAACTTTGCCTTTTCCTAGGTTTTAGTTCTTCCTTCCTTCCTTTTCTTTCCTTCCAATTTCCCAGTCAAACATACAGCCCTGTAAAATTTTACAGAAAAGAGCATTTTGAAATGCTCAATTTGGATAAAAGCTCCATATAGTAACATTATTCCTGCAACTGCTAAATGCCAGGGAATCCTTCTCCTTGGAAAACTTAATTTTCTTTAAAATCAATATAGTCCACTAATTTCAGAGTGATACTGTTTCATATCCAAGCTAAAAAATGTGCAGCATTTTGTGCATGGCAAGATTCTACAGATATTAACCAACAATGCTATTTTTTTCAATACTACTTCATATGATTACTTAAGTTCATAGGGAAACTTATGGATAACAATAAGTACTTTATGAATATCCATTTAATGGCATTCTATTTGTGCACATAATTTATAGACATTCAATAAAATTCACTAACATATTAAGTACAATAATTTTCATTAATTAATATAAAAGCATTATTTTCTCATTTTATTCTCAATTATTATGAAAATAAGTAGTAGTCATGTAAGCCTGTGCTGTTCAGCAATTCATATTGCTTGTTTCAAGGTGTTCTTCAAAACAGACGCTGATTGCCCAGTAGAACAAATTGTTCCTGACAGGCAGTTCCATAGTACGTTGTACAGAATATCAAGAGCTGCTAAATCAAATGGGAGTAAAGCAGATCTTTATGAAAAGATTTGCTAATAAGGAAACAAATGCTCCGGAGTGTTGCTGTAATATCTTCAATGAACTGTAAAATAGCACAAGCGAGGAAAAAAATTCCCAAGACCTTGAAATGCACCAAATGTATATCTGATTATGTGGCTTCTAATTTATGCACCATTGTAGGCTGTTTCTTTTTCTTTTTTTTCTTTTGTTTTTGTCCATTTGAATCTGTCTTGACTCCTAGTAATTGCCTGGAAAAATCCCTGCAGTTTTCTTGGCAAGATTTCAGAAGTGTTTTGCCATTGCCTCCTTTCTGGCTGAAGCCGAGTGGCCCAAGGTTACTCAGCTGGTTTGGACCTTAGGTGGGACTAGAATTCATGGTCTTTAACTAATTTATATGGATGTTATCATTTATAATGCACGCACCTAATGTATACAGCAGTAGTGAAATCCAATTTTTTAATTTGGTGGGCATGATGTGGCTTGGTGGGTGTGGCTTGGTGGACATGGCAGGAGAAGGATACTGCAAAATCTCCATTCCTACACCACTCCAGGGGAAGGATATTGAAAAATCTCCATTCCCACCCCACTCTGGGGCCAGCCAGAGATGGTATTTGCCGGTTCTCCAAACTGTTCAAAATTTCCGGTAGCAGTTCTACAGAACCTGTCAGAACCTGCTGGATTTCACCCCTGGTATATAGATATCTCACATGATCTATAACCATTTTATTTTTCACTGGTTTCTGATGGCCAGACTCAAATAATCAGATTTGTATCATGGCATGATTTTCACAGCCTCTTATTGTGTGGAGAAGGGCCATGAGAGCATCCTTCTCCATCCTCATTGGAGAAGCCAAGATCCAACTTACTTCAGCATTTGCTCCTCAGAGTAACCATCCAGATGCCTCTGAGTTGTATGCAAATAGGAAACAGTGACATGCTTCTGTCCCATTTCTACTGCCCAACAAGTGGTATTTGGAGCCTACTCTATTTAGATTCTTGAAGACTGAATCTTGAAGAAGAATAGCTTTGATAGACTTGTCCTCCATGAATTTATTCAGTCTCTTTTAAAGCCATCTTTGCTAGTGGCCATTGCATGTCATGAAGTAATAAATTCCATTGATTAATTAAGCATTGTGTCAAAAAGTACTTATTTCTGCCTGTTTTAAGTCTTTTATCCCTCCATCAGCATCACACCCTTCCAATTCCTTCACATTATTTGTACAAAATATCTCAGCTTTAGAATCATCATTATTTTTTCCAGAGAGCTGTTCAGTTTTATTCATGCAATATGGAATGATTTATAGCCCAAAATATTCTCAGCAATTTTAAATGAAACCACAATTAAAAGGCAAACCTTTTTCTTCACTAGTCTTTCTGGTGATTCAATGTTCATAGACACAAGTCATAACTGAAAAAGCTATGTCCTTAATGCATACCTTTGTGGTCAAAACTAATCTCTGTATATTAATATTTTATCTGCATTTTTCATAAATTCTCTCCCAAGGAGCATATGTCACTTTTTTTGTACTTACAGCCACCATCTCTGTAAATGTTTGAATTTCATTTCACCTAGATTTTCCAATTCTTTTTTCACCTTTAATTAAAGATTTTAATTTTACACTTACATTTTTTTATGTTTACTCAAGAGCCTTGCGTAAAGTTTTTTGGCAAAGTTTTTTTTAATCCAAGTAGATTTCCTTTCTACAAAGCTTGTTCTGTAATGTGTGCATGTGTGTGTTTTAAACAATTTAATTTAAATAATTTAATTTAAATAATTTAATTTAAATAATTTAATTTAAACAATTTAATTTAAACAATTTAATTTTGCTTTAATTGTTCTAATTCGTTCACAGAGGAATAGTCAAAACAGATGCAGGGAATTCATTGAGTTCTTTGTAATTTCTATATCTTGATGAAGGATTTCCTTCTTTCCTTCCTTTCTCTATTTTTGTAATTAGTTTTGTGCTACATGTGACTTAATTTACCCATTATGCACTTTTCATCTTTGAAATGGTCAGGCAAAAATTCAGAATAATTCTGGGGAAGAATATTCAGTTTGCTAATATGATACACAGGTTTCTCATGGATGAACTATCTTCAGATTCAATCAAGAAAAAAAAGATGTAATTGGGAACCAACATTCTAAGTTATTATAATGACTCTGGTTTGGCCTAACTGAACCTAATGTAAAATAATAAAAATATCTGCAGATTCCTTTTACAGGTTACAGTCCTTGAATAGGCTGTCTGACATCTGGAAAGTCATTAACATACTATTCAAATAATGGCCAATTTAATGAAAATGTACTAAGGTAAACAGAAATAGAAACAATATACAGATGGTTTGTTATAGGGAAATGATAAGTTGCCTAAATTTTATTGCCCCATCAATCAACTTTCACAATGGATTTTAATATGTAAAATGTTTTCTTGAAAACGTAATAGATATTTGTGCTGTTTGTTAAAACTAATGTATAATTCAAATTTGCTGGTGAAAATTATCTTAATACGTATTTCATTAAGTATGTTCTGCAATGTTATTTCAGATTATATAATGCATCCTGAGAGAGAGCTAAAGTAAAGCATACACAAAATGCATACAAACATATATAGAGTAAGTATGCACCTCTTAAACTGGAATCTAAAAAGTGGAATCTTAAAACCATATTTAAACTAGGGATCCCCTTCCAAGCTAACCCGTTTACTAGGTAATTATCCTAAGCTAAACTGAATGCTGTAGTGAAGGATAAAAAATATATTGCCTTGTTGGCTAATTAGAGTCTAGGATCTTGGCTTACTAGCAAGAATTAAAGATTTTGGGCAGTAAACTGAGTACTCTATGCCAATCTGAATTATGTTTAGTAATGAACCTAAACAACAGTTGCCTTTCAAAACCCAGGATACTGCTAAAAGTCAGCTTTAGGAATATAGATACTTCCAATGGTCAGAAAGAATGGCACTCTAAATACATTTGGCTGTTAAATGGAACAACTCTCTAGTGACAAGACAGCAACTTCATAAGGTTTTTTCTAACTAGTCAACATTGAACATCATGTGACAGCTAGATGGTACTGATAATGCTTTTTGGCTTGATTTTTCTTCTTTATCTTTTAATATATAATATTTTTAAATGCATATATTATCTTGGTACAAATAATCCAATTTTCAGGCTTAGGAAATAAGTAAGTAATTTGCTAACTTAATATCTGACAGTGGAAGAAGTAAGTCTGTAAGCATTATTATAATTAACCTTAGAAAAAATATTCAAAGCAAAGTCATTGTATCACTGGATTCATTACTAATCAGAATGGTGGAATATAATTTGTATAGCTAAATTGTTCACCTCCAGAGCCATTATTAGTCAATTAAGTGTAGCACCTTATTAACTGTTCTTGGAGATTCATTAGAAGGTTTAAACAGTATTGGAAACAACAATAACCACAGAAAAAAGTGAAAAAGTAAAAACATAGTTTATAAAAATCTATAAATCTATATAACGTTTTACAGAATGGTTTCATTCACTCAATGGTTTCAACCATATTTCATTTAACTATCCATCCATTGTTGTTGTTAGTTGTGAAATTGTGTCTGACCCATTGCAATCCCATGGACAATGTTCCTCCAGGCCTTCCTGTTCTCTACCATCCTCTGGAGTCCACACTGACTGCTTCAGTGACTCCATCCAGCCACCTAATTCTCTGCTATCCCCTTCTTTTGCCCTCAGTCTTTCCCAGCATTAGACTCCAGTGACTCTAGTCTTCTCCATCCATCCATAACCAGATGTAAATAATTCCAATAAGTTGCAAGTGACATCAGGTCTTCTATTCCTGGAGTAAGCAGGACTGTAATTTTATCTTTCCAATGTTGAAGGTTGAGTCTCTTAGGGGAAAAAAAAGGGGGGGGGTCATGGAGAATCCATTTTCATTGCCTATAGATCAATTCCATATAAATAGGTGTAGTGAAGAGTATGGATATAAATCTGCAAAGGTCCCATGGCTCTGCCATGGGACTTTGCCCTGACTGAACAGAACCTACAGGCCAAGCATGGAAGAGTTTTTGCAACACACCAAAACAAAGCTGGTAAGTTCTGCAGACTCTGTCTCAAAATTAATAAAGGTTCCAAGAGTGTAACAATTTTTGGCTTTATCAAAAACTTGTTTTAATGAAATCTTAATTTTATTGCATCTTTATTAACCTAATATACTTCTTTTTAAATGTGACCCAATAAATCTGAAGTATTGTTTTTCTGCTAAATTAGACAAAGTCTAAAAACTAAATTTTTGATACAGACATTGAGGCACTTTCCTATAGTTCAGACAAAATGAAAAACTCCCTTTTTTACTCAGGTTTTAAAATTTGCATATCAGATAAATTGTTTGGCATTGCATTTCTACAGACTTTCTTTCATAAGATTTGGTGATCAGTTCTAGTAGGTGTCATGGTGTCAATACAAGTCACAGATACTGCCAATTGGCTGCAACAGGCAAACAATATTTATTTCAATATGCAATGAGTTTATGATGTTTTTTCTTCACAAATGTGGATATTCTATGTAAAGTATGAAATACTCTGGCTTAACAACTCATTTATCAATAGCCAAATAAACCTCTGTATATATCTTATTTGTATTTAGTGCAATTATTTGAGAAATATCACACGGAGTCAGAGTATCTAAATAGTTAATGAATTAAGTACACATGTGAAAATTGTGTATTGTATTAATAAACAAATATTTCTATAATGCATCAGTTCTGATTCAGTCCATTAACAGAGTATCCTGCAGAAGTATCCTTCTGCAAGTCAGCCAAGTTTCCAGAACTGAAAACAAAGTACAAAGTCCAGGTAAAAAAACATCTAATCACAATCAAGATATTATTACTTGGATCCATTTTATAAATCATACTAAACTGAAATTTAGTATGCCGAAGTATGTTTTTGTACATATCTAGTATAGATAGCACTTTCTGTTATGTGTGTATGTACATATGAGATGTGGTGGAGTTTGTTTTACAGCAGTATACTAGAAATATTTGAGCAATACCCAACACTTGACTTCTGTGAAAAACACCAAAATATATAAAGTGGCTGCCATGCTTCACTGAATAAAGCACGACATGTTGTTTGCTCAGGTTCTGTCAAAGGATAAACAAACACACGCTGACAAACGCCGCAGCCGTGATAATCTATAGAAATATATGTTACCATTTTTGGAATATTTCATTGGAATATTCCTTATTGAAAGCCATAGGATTTACTTATAAGCAAGCAGGGTAAAATTTGGGTGTCAGGGCTGCAATGGAAAGTTTCCAGTACCCATAACTCTAAGTACAAGGAAAAAATCGTGCCTCATAACACAGTAAACAACGGGGTGGTTTTTTTTGTGTGTGTAGTTTTCCGGCTCCAGATATAGTTCGCTCCTTGCTCCCACATATCAGAGCCATTGGGGCTCTGCGGTGCTGCTGGAAGGGAGCGAGCGAACGCACCGAAGGGAGAGAGGCTTTCTTCCCTCTGCCGCAGATCTCCGCATCTCGTCTTTTCGCCTCACTTTTGGGCGCTGTCCATGGTTGCAGCAATTGTTCGCGTGACGTCAGCCCGCCCGAGCGTCTCTGCCATTGGTGGAAAGAGCTCGGTCGGCCTGTGGAATCATGTAAACTCTTCCCGCCCATCTCTCGACCCCCCTCCCATGCCCGGGGACCCGAATACACTTTGTTGCCTAAATAGGCAGAGGAGTCCACCGGCAGCGCCGATCTGTGGGGAGACGTATAGCAGCCGCGGGGCGGAAGAGGCAGAAGCCAAGGCAGCTGGGACGAGTCGATGCTGGGGAGGCAGGAGCCTCCCTACCAGAAGCAGTGAGGAGCTCTGCCATGGGACTTTGCCCTGGCTGAACAGAACCCGCAGGCCAAGCAAATACCATGGAAGAGTTTTTGCAACGCTCCAAAACAAAGCTGGTAAGTTCTGCAGAAAAAAAGAGGGTATCTTGGAAAGACTTTTTTTTTCACCATGCCAGATTGTTTTGCTACACTTAACTGCACTTTTTTTAAAGTTTTGGAAGACATCCAGATGAGCTTGTATGAATCAGCATTTTGAATAATCATATGAAATAGCTAACAATGACACCAGAATGTTGCAATTTTCAACTCCTGTGCTATTAATGGAATGCATTACTTTCAAGTGTCTAGATCATTTTTAAACACACACACACACACAAAACAAATAGCTGAATTCTCACCCACTCATTTGAAGAACTAGGTCTGTAGTTAGCAGGGATCCCAAAGAGCTTGCAAGCGTCCTTATCTATCATTTTAGTCAACCACAGAAATGATATGGTTTGTAAGACAATTAAATCCATGTTTATTCAGAAAAGAGTTCTACTGTATTAAGTTAAGTATACTATTAGGAAAATGTGTCCAGGATAATCTGCTCAATACTCTACATGGAATCCTTTTTGACTCTGTGAGTTAAAATTATGGAAGAAAACAGCAATCAGTGAAAAGGTGGAAGTTCAATCAATGTCATATTATGAACACCAGAATACCAAAACAAATTTACCACAATTGAGATCACCTTAACTTAAAATAACTGTTGATATGAACCAAATGTAATTTAGGCACAATAAAGCTGTGCAAATCAGTATCTGGTTCTGTAATATTTCTAAGGAAAGTTCATTTGAGAATACATAAGGACTACAAGGGCAGAAGCCAAGAGCTGGTTCATTTTAGCATGTTATCTAACATTTAAAGTTATGTTTAAAACTTTTTAGCATATAAGGTCATTCATGCTACTTGAAATAAAATTACTCTTAGACTACATTCAAATGAATTAAAATAAATGTCTCCAAATAGCAACATAAGCTTTGTCTGTTTTTAACCAAACATTTTATTTTTGTATTTTTAAATATCTTTAAACAGATATCAGTTTTTGAAAAAGTGTTAGATAATATTCCTTAATAGAACAATATTCACAGTGACTAATGTTATATTTCTTTTTAAAAACCTCAGCTTTTGCTTAAGTTTTCTTCAAAGCAAAGCAAAATAGAGCAAAAGCTGATGACAAAGCATAGAAAGCATGAATAATTGAGGACTTTCTTTTAACTCTTGAACCAGAATACAAACACTCAAAAGTATAAAATTAACATTATGCCATTGTAGCAAAATTGAACATTAATAATGTTGAATTCCATTTTTAAAGTTCTATAAAGATCTTATCTTGCTAATTTTCCCTATGCTGAACACCAGGTCTTCCCATGCTAGCCTTAGATGAGGGTTGAAAGGTGGCACAGATCAACACATCTGATAATGACTTAGTTATATTAGTAGAAGTTGCCTGAATGGGAAACGGTATGGCTTTCTTTGACTTACCATGTATATCTATGCTTGCTGCACTTGTACCACTTTGTGCAATGCTGAAATATTTTATCATTTTTCAAACATAGCTAATATGCATTATAAGCTTCTCTTTGGGATTGCTAACAACAGTGAATATAAACTGCAACCACTATAGATTCTTAAGTATCGGTAAGCAAATTGTGCTAAAGGACAAATTCCAGATGAGTTTCTGAATGTGTTTGTTCAGCAAGAAGGCAAAAAGTGCAATGGAATTACAGAAGAGCATTTATTGATTGAAGAAAAAGCTTTCATAATTAATGGCTTACTTTGTAAGATACAGTAATTTTTTTTTTTAACAAACTAAAGGTAAAGATGCCCTTGAATTAAACTCAACTCTTAGTGACTGATTTGTGGCAACAGGATGTGAATTGTTTGCAGTTGCCTTTTTTAATGTTTTAAAAGTTCTTACTTTGGTTTACAATGCTAGAAGCTTGTAGTGGTGTCTCATTTGATATTAACCAGGCCATTGCCTGCTTAACTTAAGGGCCCAGATAGTCAGTCAGACAGGGAATCCACTCAGTGGTGGCTTGCTACCGGTTCACCCCGGTTCAGGCGAACCGGTAGCAGCAGTGGCAGGAGGCTCTGCCCACCCACCTGGATGTCATCAAATATGATCTGCACATATGCAGAAGCTTCTGCGCATGCACAGAAGTGGCACATACATGAACAAAGTGAGTGTGCACGCACAAGTGAATCTTTAGCAAAGGTAAGTGAAACCCACCCCTGAATCCACTGTATATTTTACCACTGGGTAACTATGGGCAGCTGGCAGTATTAAAAAGATAAAATTATATAAGACCCATACAAAATATGAACAAAGTACAACA
Organism: Calamaria suluensis; assembly: GCA_032468135.1. Lineage (NCBI taxonomy): Eukaryota > Metazoa > Chordata > Lepidosauria > Squamata > Calamariidae > Calamaria > Calamaria suluensis. The sequence continues at coordinate 20,922 of JANHFP010008489.1, read as the reverse complement.
AAAATACAATTGTTCAACCCTAACTAAAAGATGGGAATGGAGGGAGTAGGATGAGCAGAGGGGGGGAGGTGGAATCTGTTATTAATCTGTCAATCATCCTCAATGTAAAGTCCCCCCTCATTAGATCCCGAAGCCAACATGCAGAGCCATGTCTTTAAACTTTTTGAGGAAGGTCAGGACAGTTGCAGCCAACTTCACTCTGGCGGGACAAGATGTTCTAAAGGGTAGGAGCAAAATTCTTCTGTACCCCACCCAAAGAACACCCTGGCCAATGGGGCCTACCGCAGGCCTCTTCTGCTGGCATGGGTAAGGCAGGCCAATCCCATTAGGATGAGATGGTCCCTCAAATTACCTGGACCCATGCCATGAATGGCTTTATTTTTTTAAAAATATTTTTTTTAAAAAAATATACGTCAATATCAATACATGAACAGTGAGTATCTGAGTATCTGAGTATCATTCATTTGAATGCATGTAGTATTGATAGTATTAATATTATTTTTTATTTAAATCATACTTATGTAATTGTAATAATATTCTTATACATATTTGTATTAAAATATAAGCCTTCATTATTTAATTGTTCAACCCTTTAGTCACCCATTCTAATAACAATGACAGTATCATTAGAACATACATAGTATCACCATCTTTCAACCTCTAATCTTTCTGTCTAGCAATTACTTTGAATATATTATATAAAAATATGCATAATAATGTTCCCCCTATTTTATTTATTTATTTATTTATTAATGTGATTTATATACCGCCCCTCTCCTTGCGGACTCGGGG
>JANHFP010008488.1:132328-142867 GCA_032468135.1 Calamaria suluensis | reverse complement strand
TCGGCTTTGAAACGGAGATGAGCACCGCCCCCTAGAGTCGGAAACGACTAGCACATATGTGCGAGGGACACCTTTACACTTTTACATTCTTTAATTATCTTTCTGACCACCGTTTTCATGTGTTCTGGAGTGGTCTGAGTTCACAGGAAGTTAAGAATTTTAGATGAGTGGTATATGAAGGACAAAATACTCGGGATCTGTATTCTGCCATTCATAAATCCATTTAATTATTAATGGCCACCAACTGATCAGAGATAATTTACTTCTCGTTTCCTTCTTTAAGTAGCTCATATAGTCTGAGCTCTGAATGAAAATCTGAGTTAAGAAGAAACCTGATCCTATGATTAAATCATCACACACATATTAAAAGCATCACCATTTCTTATTGAATTTGATTGTTTCCACATTATGCAATCTACTTACAGTATTTGATTAAAAAAACCCTGTGCAGTAATAATCAAAAGATGAAGTAAATGCAGCTGTAAATAAAAAGTGATGAACTCTTACCTCTTAAAGACAAAGCATTAGCTTCTCCGTGTTCTGTTTGCTTGCATCGGCCATTTAATTTACGTGCGTTCACGAACTGCTTTACTCTTGATTCAACTGCATCTTTCAGCAGAAGACAGACTTCCTGGGAGATAGTTTGTCTTAAAGTGAGTTTAAATATAAAGACTGAGAAGAACTATTTTTCTACCTATTGCGTATAATATATTCTTACAAAACTTGTGATTTGCAAGTTAAAAAAAACGTTAGCCATCACTGCCTTATGCCACTGCAATATACACAAAACAAAATGAAGGGAGAAGTGGAAATGAAGAAAACAGGTATATGCTTCTTCCTTTATAAAATTAGTTCTAACTGAGATAGTTGAAGTGGATTTATAAAATCATGAATCTTGAGATCAATTTCTTTAGATATTTTTAAAAGTAGGAATGATTAGTCTTTACCTCTCTCTGATGATCAGAAAACCACATACGGTCCTGAGATGCAATATGGAAATCTACCAAGACTGCAAACTTTCCACACTTGGGATAGTATTTGGAGATATCAGAGAAATAAAAAGAAATTGACAATTAAATTATGCACTATCAACAAGCCTAAATATTTATTTAATTACTACCAAGCAATTCTGGGCTGCTCACAATACCATAAATAACAGAATCGATTACAGGATCAAAACATTAAACAGTGGGGATTAAAAACATTAAAATAAATACTAAAGCAGATAAAAAGAACCAATGAGCAGACAGAATGGAGGTAATTGACATATTACTTAGTCTTAAGATTTAATTTACTAAATTAATTATAGTCCCTGCTTTTCATAGATTTTATATATAACTGAAAATAATATAATATTGACAGATCTGCCCACTTAGCTGTCAAAAGGACTATAATATTTATTAAAAAATCTAAACAAGTCATCATCGGTATAATAAATGTCTTGAATAAACTTCAGCAATAAAATAAGTAGCCTAATTAATGCCATATTTATTTATTGTTTTTATTTTAATTACACAGAGGTTACTTTGATGTTTTATATTTCATATTTAGCACTGTAGATCAGCTTAAATAATTGCAAATTTCAAAAGCATGGGAGATAAAATTCAAAAATATATAAACAAATACTATACAAATCCATTTTTCTTTTTTAAAAGCTCCAGCATTGTATGCTGTCTATCTATCTTATTCTGTTGAAATGGCTTGGGGTTGCCTTTTAATCAACTTATAAAATACAAGTGCTTCATTCACCTACTTGCATTTGGTACAGTATTCAAAGCAGAGTTTAGACTGCGCTGTGACAAAAATAAGCTATTCTACAAGTTATCTAAAGCAGTGTGAGCATTCAATTTTACTAAGGGCTGACGTGGCAGTTTGCTGGTCAATTTTGGCTATCACTGAATACTAACAGAATAAAATTAGGATATTAAAACTGTTGCAGGTTGGCATTCTGTGGTAGGTGCTTTGTATTTGTTGACTGTCAAAATGTGGACTGAGTGCAGTAATTCATATGAACCCAACTTCCCACTTGAAAACTATCCTTTGTTAGTGTTTGCCCAGTTTTGGAAAAATGAAAATATTCCATCTGATCAGATCATAATCTTAAAAATTCTAGAATGTGCGGCTGGACAAATTAACCTTAGAAATTAAAGGCAAGGAAGATTCAATATATTTTAAGACATGTGATTTTTTTTTTATCAATGATTAGCTTTACGTTAAAATAAAAGTTATGATTGAACTTAAGAGGAAGTTATGAAAAGTTATTAATCTAACTTATAAGTGTTCCTATCTACTTTTATATTATATAAACATTGTGTAACTGAAGAAGATAATATCAATTGTAACAAGACTTTTTCACCCGGATTTCAATCTGTATGCTAAAGCAAGATATTATGTGTAGAGGTAATGGATTACCTCAACCCTTTCCTATTTTCCTATCTTTACCTATGTACCCCACCCCTATTCCTTAAAATTACCCTCCCCTACTTGCTTAAAAACCAATAAAAGTCTTTTGAGAAAACTATTCTTTGTAATAGTGGAAAGTTGTCATTACTTTCCTGAGTCTCCAACAATGTAAGTCCACTTGATCTTCCTTGTCTTGGTTACGGCTGATGGCCTGATAGGTAACTCTGACCTCCCCTCCCATCAAAGGCCGCAGCCCCGATCAGATTCCATCAGAAGCAACAGCACTTATTTATTATAATTCATTCACATGAGTTAAGGCAACCTCAAGGTCCTACAGTAAACATCCTGGTACAACTTTAAATCAAATGCTGTGTCAACTCTCTCCATACAATGAGCAGCTTACAGATACTGACTGGAAGAATTTCCCCATCTCCAGAGTTCCATAAACACACAGATTTTGGTAGGTTGATTGTGCTGAAAGTTTTTTTTTAATCCACGAGGGAGTATCCAAAGGGAAGAAAAAAAACTCACCCCATTTCCTTTCTGATTTCAAACCAAGGGCCACTCACATTTCCACTTATGAAGTTTAGGGCTAAGGTCACGTTCTTGGCAAAAAAAAGTTACATTTCAGTAACTTAATGTTGTTTGCTGTTGGAAGAATTTGGTTTTTATTCTGATGGGCGAGTGAGATAATACTAGTTCAAAAGTTCACAGGGATTGTTAATTGTCAGGGATTGCTTTTATAAATGACACAAGTGGGAAATCTCCTAAAAACAGGTGTCAAAACATAATTCAGTTGATTTTACAATAATAATGGTTGCAATTTGACATTTTTGCAACCTCTGATTTCTCAGGGAAAATTATGTATGAGCCATAAATCCAGTTATGGAAAGAAATTACCAAATTTGGATGACAAAGTTTATATATATATGGATATATATATTATTTATTGGCCACACACATTTTTATGCTCTTTACTGTTTAAAGAAATCTCAAAAATATTATACTAATACACTATCATAATAAAAATAAAAGCCAGGTTGAATCATCTATTCCAGCAAAAGATGAGCTGGCCAAACTTCCATTAATTTAGTATCCCAAACTGTTTTCGCTCTAGTATGTGTTTTATTATTTTAAGACAGCAATAATCAGTCAGCAGTAAACAATATTTTTCTCAACCTTATAATGGACTGAATTCAAAGCAACTTTTAGTCTATCTGCCTTATATTTTAACCCCTATGATTAAAAAAAACCTGCTAAGTAAAACAAGGACAATTATGTCACCTTCCAAATCAGATTTCTCAGTGACCTTCTAGAGCTGGATTTCACCTCCTATATAGCAACCATGGTTTTTGGTCATGCTTAGTGGGGTTTATAGGAATTGGATTTTAATGTGTTTAACTATGCTAAACTAAACTAGCTGGGAAGACTACAGTGATCTAGAATCTAAAATTCAGGATGGACTCTGGCTATTTACAAGTCATTGACATCCTTTATAACTATGGATTTTTAAAAATGTAAGAAAATGATCTAATAGTGTTACGGACATATATTAAGAATGCTTAACAAATATAAAATGTAAAAGACAAATGTTAAGGCCATGAAGCTATGCATAATTCTGCCAAAGGCTACGGGAAACATAAAAAGTTCAGAATTTAATGACTTGTGCTCAGCCAAACTGAATTCTCCCACATAAATTAGATCAATGCAGATAGTATACTTATATTATGCCTCAGATCTGATACAATACTAAACACTTAATTCACAAGAATATAGACAAAATGTAAGATGTCTATCATTGTGAAATACCAAACTCCATATTCATAAGCACAGTGTATCTAAGAGATAACAGCTAAAATACTAAATCAGAATACGTGCCTAAAAACTGTCCAGCAGCTAGAAAAATACATTTTTGTTCAGTTCAACGAGTTATTTCCTAATAAATATGTTTAAGCAACTTTCTTTTCTCCATGCAAGCAGTCCTCACTTAGTGACTGCCTCACACAACAACTATTCACAGTTCCAACGTTGATGAAAAAGTAACTTTGCCCCCATTTACAATCTTTGCAGTTCTTTAAGACAAAGGAAAGCTGAAATAAGATAATTATCAACTGGTCATCAACTGGTTTGCTTAATGATCAAGTTACTTGTCCCAATAGATGAGGACTACCTGTATATCTTAAAAGATAATATACAGATTTACATCTGATGAATATATGAACAAAAAGAGTGAACAACTACTGAATAATTTAATAACACTCAAGTATTACTTCTTACACGGATAAAGATTGCTCAACTTTCACATAATATATGGACCATAGTAGAACATCCATATCTAGTACAGGTAATCATCTAATTGTAAAAGCAGTTCAGACGGAGATTGCTGTCTCTAACCGTTGTGATCATAAAATGCAACATCACATGTCTGCATTGCTTAGCAACAGCATTCTAGGCCAGGGGTCACCAAATTTTGGGACCTCAGGAACAACTAAATTCATAATTTTAAATCCCGCGGACCAATAATATGATTTGCCTAATGACTGGCTGGGTGGGCGTGGCAAGGTGAAAATGTGCCCAACTTGATGTCACTCACGATGACAGGCACCTTGCCAGCCTCTACTCCTGTGGTGGGTTCTAAATTTTTTTCCTACTGGTTCTGTGGGCGTGGCTTATTTTGTGGGCATGGCTAGGTGGTCACATGATTGTGTGGGCGTGGCTTGATGGTGACTTTCTTATCACCCTTTCCTTCTTTCTTTGTTTATTTCTATCTGCTCTCCCTTCATCCTTTCTCTTTTTCTTTTCTTTTTTCCCTTATTGTCTCTTCCCTCCTTTCTTTCTTTCTTTCTTTTCTTTTTTCCTTCCTTCCTTCCTTCCTTCCTTCCTTCCTCCGTCTCCTTCGCTTTCCCTCCCTCTCCTGCCCACAGGCACTCACACCCTGCCAGCCCCTTTCCGCCTTATGGGGTCCCCCGCCATGGGTTTCCTCATCCACTCGCAGAAGTTTGGGATGAGAGGTTGCATCAGCCCGGCAGAAGGGGGGACCTCGCAGGGGGGCGCCGGAGGTCCCTGGGAGGGGTGGTGCGGGTGTGGGAGGTAGTCTGCGGTGAGGCTGTAAGCCAAGCCGGCTGGGGTGGGTCCGTGCAAGGCGCTGGCTGTCCCGGGGCCGCACGCCTGCCCATAGCCGTTCCAGTCATTTCGCAGGGACGCCCCATAGGTGGCTGGCCAGGGCGAGGCCACGACTGAACGTTGTCAAGCCCGATCCCGGTGGGCACATGGTAGGCATCGTAGCTGCTGTGGGAAGAGAGCCCAGGGAAGCAGCGGACCAGCAATGGGGGGGGGGAAACAGGGTGAGCCCAGCTGAGCCCACCAAGATGCTCAGCGCCAGCTTTGGAGACTTTGGCTAATCGGCACCGCCAGGAGCTGCGGAGGATGAACAACTCTTGAGGCGGCTCTCTTGGAAATGGCCAGGCCAGGCCCACGACCCGAGGCAGGTGACGTTGAGAGAGGAATGGAATGCAATGGAAGAAGGAAGCTCTTAAAACAATAAAATGCCTGGGCGATGTTGTTGTGATCATGTCGCTGCCCTCTCGCTTATCCTTTTAAATGCAAATCTTCCTTGGGGGGCGAGGAGCAGTGAGAGGAGCCCTGGTGCCTGCCCGCCTCCCCCCGCCTCTTTCTCTATCTTGCCTCTTCTTTTCCCCTCCCTCCCTCTCTCCACGTCACCTGCCTCGGGTCATGGGCCTGGCCTGGCCATTTCAAAGAGAGCCGCCTCAAGAGTTGTTCATCCTCTGCAGCTGCCGGTGGTGCCGGTTAGCCAGAGCCTCCAAAGCCGGCACTGAGTGTCTTGGTGCTCGGAGGAAGACGCAGCCCTTCAAAGCCTGGGCAGGCGTAGCTCAGCTGGGCTCAGCCTGTTCCCCTTGCATCGCCGATCCACCGCTTCCCGGGGCTCTCTTCCTGCAGCATACTGCTGCTGTGGGAAGAGAGCCCGGGGAAAGCGGCGGACCGGCGATGGGGGGGGGACAGGCTGAGCCCAGCTGAGCTGCGCCTGCCCGACCTTTGAAGGGCTGCAGCTTCCTCTGGGCGCCAAAACGCTTTCTTTCTTTCTCTCTCTCTCTCTCTCTTTCTTTCCTTTCTCTCTCTCTTTATTTCCTTCCTTCCTTCCTTTTTTCTCTCTCTCTCCCTGCCACCCACTGCAGCCAAAACGTGAGACAGGCAGCGGTGCAGGAGAGGAAGGAACAGACCGCTTCCTTCCCCAGTAAGTCGGGCAGGCGGCTGCAGCCAGTGCGGCGGTGAAAGAGGCTACTGAACCTTCCTTCCTTCCTTCCTTCCTTCCTTCCTTCCTTCCTTTCTCTCTCTCTCTTTCTTTCAGTAAAGTGGGTGGGCAGCTGCGGCAGTGTGAAAGGCGGCGGTGTGTGGGACGAAGCAACGGGACTGCTTCCCCCCACCCCAGTAAGGCGGGCGGCGGGTCCAGTGGTGAGTCCAGCACCAGTGACCGCGCCCTGATGACCCACCGCCGCTTCTCCTTGCTCACTTCCGGCTGACCGCTTGCCCGGCTGACCGCGGGGCTAGAGCTGCTGCAGAAGATTCTCCCGACACTCAGGGGCTGCGGAGGCTGGCAGCAGCTCGAGCCTCCACCCCGGACCTCCAAAGCTTCTCCCGGCGCTCTGGGGCTGCGGAGGCTGGCAGCAGCTCGAGCCTCTGACCTGGAGCAGTGAAGCTTCTCCCGGTGCTCTGGGAGAAGCTCCGCTGCTCCGGGGCAGACTGGACTGCTTCAGAAGCTTCTCCTGGCGCCCTGGGGCTGTGGAGGCCGGCAGCAGCTCGAGTCTCCGCCCCGGAGCAGCGAAGCTTCTCCTGGCGCTCCGGGAGAAGCTCTGCTGCTCCAGGGCAGGCTGGACTGCTGCAGAAGCTTCTCCCAGCGCTCTGGGGCTGCGGAGGTCAGCCGCAGCTCAAGCCCCCACCGAGGAGCAGCAAAAAAAAAATTGTATTTTTTTTTTTAAAAAATTGTAAAAAATCTCGCAGATATTTGGGGGAGGGACCGGTTCACATGACGTCATCCGGTCATTACTACCGGATCGCACGAACTGGGAGGAACCCACCACTGCCTCTGCCCCAGTGCAGCGCTCTCCCGGAGGTTGGCCCAGAAGAGGTGCATCCCATCATCGAGGCAGAGCGAGCTGCCTGGAGGCCCTGAAGTTGAGAGCTGGGCTCACAAGGCAGCCAAGCTTTGCTGTCCCTCCCAAGGCTGAGTACACTCTGGGTCTGCCCTGATTGGCCGAAGGGCTGCCTCAGCCACCTTTCAGGCCTGGCCCTTGTTTTCCAACAAGGCCTCTGTGAGGCTGCCATCCACTTGCCCTCCCCTCCACCTTGGGCACCACATCTAGCCTGCGATGAGGGGACATGCTGTTTCTAAGCCAGCCCAGCCAGTGGGCAGCCCTTGGGGAAAGAGCGGTGCACCGATCATCCAACGAGAGAATCCACACCTACCTACCTACTATAATCCAGGATCATGGAATGATTTGATAACATAGTTCCTAAATCTAAACACATGTAATTTTGTTTACCCCATCACTGCAATTACTTTTAGTTGTGGTTTAATTGCAGAATGAGAAATCTCCATTTGTTCTCTGCTCTGATTTTGCTGCTTGTGGAATATCCTCAAATTATATTGCTGAAATTAATCTACTATATTTTTAACTTATAAGAGAGGACATAATGGAGTTGTTAGGTTTCTGCAAAGATACCCTTTATTAAGCTATTTTTATCCTAAATTTCTACAATACAAATAAAAAAAGTTTAACATTTTGAAGATAAAAATGTAAACCTTTACTGAGGTTATTGAGTGTCTGTATTTAAGACTAATGGAAAATATTTATTTCTATTTCTTTGTCTTTTGTTTTTCCAAGAACAGTTAAGTTTCAAAAATAAATGCATGTATTTAGGATAGGGATTTTATAGTCATATATTTTATATAATAAGTGAAGAAATTATTTAATTGCACAAAGTTATTCTCAGAACTTTTTGGGAAATTTGCATTTTTTTCTACTGGTTTAACTTTTAGATTCAACAAGACCAGGGATGTCACTCAATTTCATTGAGGGTTGCATCACAATTGTGTTGGACCTCAGGGGGCTGGGTGGACATGGTTAGGGTAGGCGTGGCCAACTTGACATCAGTCATGTCGGGGGGCTTGTGTTGGGTTGCTCTCAGTTTGCATCGCTTCAGGCGAACCGGTAGTGGGAGCGGGAGGCTCTGCCCACTCAGATGCTTCTGCACATGAGCGCCCTTGAGCGAACCAGTAGCAATGGGTTTTGAAACCCACTCATCGGAGGACTGCACACAGCCCTCCTGAGCTCCATTTTCGCTGGTAGAGGCATTGTGGGCCAGTCTTTCTCTGTTTCCAGGGCAGCCCTGCTGGCCAGATCTAAGCACCCCATGGGCTGGATCTGGCCCCTGGGCCTTGAGTTTGATACCCTCACTCTCTCATGTAACCTAATCCCACCAGGTCTATGTAAGCTGTCCAACTTGCACAGTACTACAGCATTTGTGTACCCCTGCACACTTTTTGCACATTCTGTGACTCATGTGGTATCTTTTGTGTGCCTCCACCCCCATGCATTCTTCCAACCAAGATGGTGCCTCTGGCACACCTTTTCACATCCTCCAACAGGGAGGGCCCACCAAGGTGCTGTGAGATTGGGAAGAGTGTACAAGGCATGGCAGGTACTGTGAATGTCAGATAGGGTTTATGGGGTGATGGTGCAGGTCGAGAAGGATGAGCAGAGATGAGCAAGTGACCAGCGTGGCATGAGCACAAAAGGGCTGGGGAAATTGCAAGGGGGGAGGAGACTTGCAAGAGCAAGTTGTAATCTTCCAACTTTTCTATCTTTCATTCCCGTGGGAATAATGGCTTGGGACATTTTGGAAGTTAATATATTTGAAGTACATTTGTTGAAAAAATTGTTGCCCTATGACACAGTTTCACTCAATTGAACCTTACAAACAAATAATCCGGTCAGTTTATTTTATTGTGTTAGTTTCTGTGGACATCTACCCACATCATTTAATGAAATGTTGTTGGATTTTAATTTTTTTACTTCTTTCTGCTTTTCCTTTGCACTTAGTAATAGATTTGTAGCTAGAGGAAGATATTTTGCTTTTAAGTTGGCAACATAAATGTGCATTTTCCTCCCAGAACGTATGTTTTTAAATAGCTTTATTGTTACCACCTTTTTGTAATCATAACCAACTATTCTAACAAACTATCCTTTGTTTAGTGATTGAGTCTCCCCTGTTCCCACAAACCTATAGCACATGTTGCCATGGTTACTCTGCATGTCTATTTACCACACAAGTGATCAAAGAAGGCAGACAACACACACATGTACACACACACAAAGCTTGTCAGACTTCCAACTGTGCAATGTCCAGCTCCTAATTAACTGATACACTCTCAGCCTATGGAGGCTGTGCATTTTTCCTCCCTTTATTATCTATGAAATACAACAGCAACATTCTCAGACAGAAAGTACATTTTTCTTTCAATCCAAAGGAACAATAGAGAAGGATGGGAAAAATTCTGCTAAAAGCTGAAGTTATCCCCCACCCCATATTTTGTGAAAGCAAGGACTAAATCATAAATTGAAAAGTCTAAGCAAAGAAAACAAATATAATAAAGGATTCAATGAAGGTTGGCAACTCTGAAAATCAGAGTGCCATCTTCAAAATAACAATTTGCTTTCATAATTGAGCAACGTAAAACTATAAATCATAGTTAAGAGAAATTAGAACAAATGCATACCTTTTTTGATTGCCTATAGCAGCGGTTCTCAGCATGTGGGTTGCAACCCCTTTGGGGGTTGAATTACCTTTTCACAGGGGTCACCTAAGACCATCAAAAAACAAATATTTTTGATGGTCTTAGGAACCAAGACACCGCTCCTCTATCAGTCTCCAGGGGGGTCCACCCACATGCAGATAGGCCCACATACGAGTACCCGGCGTGATGACATCATTGTGCCAACCCCATCACATGCACACCATACAAATACAGGTGTATGTGACAGTTTTGGTGCCATAATGGAGAGTTATAGGCCTGTCTCCAATCTTCCATTTTTAGCGAAGGTTGTTGAGACGATGGTG
>JANHFP010008488.1:69569-83482 GCA_032468135.1 Calamaria suluensis | reverse complement strand
AAAGTTGCCAAGGTTGGAGACCCCTGCTTTATAACATACTAGATTGCTTATGTTAAATAACAGAATAATCTCACTGGCTTTAGTTGCATTGCCTTTGTAATACTAAGAGCTTACAAGCAACACAACTAACATAGGCAGGAAAAATAATTTATTATCCAACATGAGCTGTTTGCATTTATTTATTTTGTTTGTGTCACTAATGTTTGCTGTTTTTGAATGCTTTGTGATTGCATAACTTTGAGCTGCCCAGAGTACCTTGGTTGAGTTGGGCAGCTATAAAAATTGAATAAGTAAAATAAGTAAAAATAAAGTCTCTAGAAATGATTGATTAACCAATTCAGTTTTATGCTGCTGTATTGCTATTTTTGCTATTATGTAATAATGGTGAGTGATATTCTTCCATGATACATTTGTTTTTGCACATGCTGTATAGGAACTGACTCTTTCTTAGGGCAACTGCTGCATTATATTTTGCAAAACGAAGCTGGATACAGATTTTTCTTTCTGTTAAACTTTAAAATCAAACTCTCTAGACTACTCATTTAATTCACTGTTCATATTCTGAACATATCTCATACTGCAGTTCAAATTGATTTTACTGCATCCTCTGCAAGGCTTGGTGTGCTGCTGAGCACAGTATTGAAAATTTACTTAAAGGGATATCAATTTTTAATTGTTCAGTGTATATTTCCTAGTAAAATACAACTTCAATTAAAGGCCTTTATGCAAGTTTTGTTGAGAAAACCTATTAACAATCGTGGCGTCTGCTGGAATGCTATTGATCATCTCCACATCACGTCAAAATAATTTTAGAATATTTTATGGACGTGAATGGTTTTTGTGAATATTTCCAAGTTGTAAAATGCAACCATGAGTTTCAGACCAATGCACATAAAACTGAAAATACATTTTCTGCAAGACCAGTATTTTTTATACTTAAGTAGATATTTTTTACTTTATTACCTGCTATGATACCACAATATATCATAAGGGATATAGATGGCTAATCCTTTCTAAGGAATGTAGATGGCTAAAATCCTTCTCCTATATTGATATTGTATTGGGAGAGGGGAAAACGAGGTACATCAGTATGATACTGGTAAATACAGTTGTTGCATCCCATGACTGCAAAGACCAAAATGGAAGGGCACCCATAAAATAAATGTGCAGTGAAAAATATGACTGCTACAAAAACACATCTATCAAAATCAGAAGCCAAACTGAAAAGATGGCCCATATGAATCTGGAATGAGATTGCAACTTAGGTCAAGTTAGAGACCAGACTGTTTTGCCACCACATCATCTGAAATAAGAATACAGAGAGCAATGAACATCAGATACAGATAAACGAACTATGGGCCAATATACATATACTCTTAAGGATCTTTGGCTGCATCTTCACAAACATGGAGCAAACTTTGTATGTGCAAAGTTGCAGTACAGATAGTCCTTGATTTATGACTCAGACGTTATGGTAGTAAGTTGAGGACCATCTGCAGAGTAACTAGAAGGGTACATGGTATGTTCTGTACAAACTTAGGTTCTAGTGATGATTAACTTACCCACATAATACCCACATAAAACAATGTCCACTTTCATGCATATAAGAGTGGATCATCAACATGAAATAAAAAGAAGCTAAGTATGTGAGCAATGCAGATTGACAAAATATATGGTTCAATTTAAGCAGGGAGTTCTACTACCCTTCAAAACACCAAGACATAATTTACTGAAAAGTTTGCAATATTTTTACAACACCCAGGAAACCTAATGAAGCTGGAGAAGCATCTAATTCTGTGCTTATCCAGACCATTTCCCCCCAAAGTTTTTGGGCTAAAATAATGTCTTCAAGAAGGGAGTGTAACACTGTTTCCATCAAGGCAAAACCTTAACAGATACTCTCTGAAAAACACTTAAAAGGTAAAGATTTCCCTCACGTGTGTACTAGTCATTTCTGACTCTAGGGGGTGGTGCTCATCTCTGTTTCAAAGCTGAAGAGCCAGCACTGGCTGGCATGAGTCAATGTGAAAGGCGCACAGAATGCTGTTACCTTCCCACCAAAGGTGGTCCCTATTTTTTCTACTTGCATTTTTTACATGCTTTAGAAACTGCTAGGTTGGCAGAAGCTGAGACAAATAACGGGAGCTCACCCCGTTACACGGCACTAGGAATTTGAACCGCTGAACTGCCGATCTTCCGATCGACAAGCTCAGCTGTCTTACCTGCTGAGCCACCGCATCCTATATAATACTACATTATATAATTATATTATATATTTTATATATATATACATTATATAATTATATAGTCCTTCTATATAATACTGCTATTTTGCAGGCTGTACTGCTTACCAGTGGGTTTCTAGTACAATTCAAGGTGCTTGTCTTGTGATTTCTTAAGATCTGGCATGCTCTAGGTTTCATCATTTGAATGTCACTGCTGCTGGATCTACTGTATGTAGGTGACTCCATGGTTATGCCACTGGGTGTTAGAGTTGTAAAGGTCAATAGCTTGGAGTTTGAGACCTGAGTGCCATGAGATGGAGTGAGCTCTTGTCACTTGTCCCAGCTCCTGCCAACCTAGCAGTTTGAAAGAATGCAAAGGCAAGCAGATAAATAGTTACTGCATATAAGTATGCTGGAAGGTAACAGCATTCCAAGTTTTGCCATGTATTTTGTGCTACTTCATGATGTCAAGCTGGCACATGACCATGGAAACAACTCCAGACAATGCTGGTTCTTTGGTTTAGGAAACGGAGATGAGCACTACCCACTAAAGTCGGTCATGACTAATGGGGTAAAAACCCCAGGGACATCTTTGCTTTTTTTTTTTTTAATCTACTGAATGAAATTGTATTCCCCTCCAGATCTGGATGTTTCTGACCCTGTGTGACTTCTGAAATGACTCTCAAAACTTGACTTTGTCCAAATAATTGGTCAGGAGATTGTGTAAGTCCGTCTTGATTGCTTCTGATTGTTTGAATTGTTTTTAGGGCAGTGCATTTTATTATGTTTAATGGAGGAGGGTTATTTGTTGCTTTTAGCTATCTTCAGTCATGTGTTGTATGGGCAGCTATATCACAAATTCAGTTAATAAGTAAAGTCAAATAATTATTTTTAAAGCAGTGGATCTTCTGGGATAATTATCTGGCTACTCCAAGCAATGGCCCAAAGGGATTCCTTTTCATCCAACTAATTTTTCCTACTAATGATTACCAACACACCACAGGGAGGCTAATGTAGTAAGATTGCAAAAGTTGAACTGTATCAATGATTTCTTACACTGGACCTCCTTCCTTGGTTTTTGTCAATTGCTGTTTAACTGGTGGTTCTTCAGTGAAGCCTTTGTCACATATGCTTGTATCCTACAGCAGGAAGAGGCAGGCAACATGTGCCCTCTGCAGATTTTGAACTGTAATTCCCATAGCCACTTTTTGTCACCCAATGTAATTGAAGATGGCTGGAGTCAAGCCCGAGCACCTTCTGAAGGCACTGAGTTATCTATTTCTGTTTTATTCATATTTTAACTAAAATATGCTCTTTTGTTCTAAGTAGAGTTTCCTGTTAAAGTTATATGGTTGAGCAGTAAAGCACATGGTGACTGTACTCTTTCTTTGCTCTATGTGGTGCTTTATATAAACAGAATTTCTAACAGATTTCCCAATCCTGTCCCAACTGTTTAAAGCAGGAGGTATCTGAATCAAAGTAAAATCTTCCCCAGCCAAAAAGGAGACATACATGTGTGTAACAAAAGAGTGTGTATGAAGGAGAGGAAAGGAAGAAGAATGCAACACCTGATTCTACCTTCTGTTGCATTTTAATGCAGGATTATTAACCCCACTCCTCATCTCAAAATTACCTATGGAAAGCGTTTTGCATTTGGGGCCCCTATTAGCTCTATTGCACATGAATGAACCGGTAGCGATGGGATTTGGAACCCGCCTCTGTATACTACTACCTCTTACAGTACTAGACAACACAATATCAACAGTAGAGTCCTTCAAGTTTCTAGGTTCTATCATATCTCAAGACTTAAAAGGGACACATAGCATCAAAAACATCATCAAAAAAGCACAACAAAGAATGTTCTTTCAGAGCAAACTCAAAAAGCTCAAACTGCCAAAGAGCTGCTGATTCAGTTCTATAGAGGAATAATTGAGCCTGTCATCTGCACCTCCATAACTGTCTGGTTTGGCTCTGCAACCAAACATGACCAACACAGACTTCAATGGATAATTAGAACTGCAGAGAAAACTATTGCTACCAACCTGCCTTCCATTGAGGATATGTATATTGCACGAGTCAAAAAGAGGGCTGTAAAAATATCTACAGACCCCTCACATCCTGGACATAAATTGTTTCAACATCTACCCTCAGAACAATGCTATAGTGCTCTGCACACCAGAACAGCAAGACACAAGGACAATTTTTCTCCAAATGCCATCAGTCTGGTAAACAACTGATTCCCAAAACACTGTCAAATTAACTACTAAGACTGTATTACTATTCTTCTTCTCATCCTTTCTAGTAGCTATCTCTTCCGATTTATGGCTACATCCATGTTGCTTGTATCTTTACAACTTATATTGTTTTTATTGTTTCCTAGTATGATTTCATTGCTTATTAGTATCCTATGACTATCACTAAGTGTTGTATCTTATGATTCTTGATGAATATATTTTGTTTTTTGCTTATGTACATTGAGAGCATATGCACCAATCACACTTGGCCAATAAAGAATTCTATTCTATTCTACCCTACCCTACCCTACCCTACCCTACCCTACCCTACCCTACCCTACCCTACTCTATTCTACTGTATTTTTCTAGCTGCTTCCGCCTATTAGAAACACACATGTGTGTATAAAACAATCCATTGTTTTTCCTCCCTACCCCATGGAAGGAAAAAAATAACTTGGTATAAGCAGTTTAGAGTAGAGAAAGCATGCAAAAAATAACTTTCCCTCTCTCTGCCTCTGTGCTGTAATCAAAGGTGAATCCTTTGTTGCCTCTCTCTATATTACTGGAATAATAATACCGTTCCTCTGTGTTGTTATATCAGAATATATTTTCTCCTTCCCCTTACTGTTGAGGGCTAAATGAAATAATCTCAAGAGTGTCATATTTTAATTTTTATTCTCATCTCGCAAGGTTTGGAATGCATTTCTTTTGACTCCTCCTGACCCACGTTCCACCTTATTCTGGGTGACCATACGCCAATAAAACTAAATAACACCTCTCTAGTCAAAGAGTTTGTTTTCTTGAGTGGGAGTTTTGCTCTTAAATCTATTTATACTGTGCAGGGAAACCCAAACTTATATTTTGTGAGATTGTTCAAAGGAATCACTTCACTCCTCGGCAGGGCACACAATTTCCAGGGAGAAGAAAATAACTAGGTAGGAGTGACACAGGCTGATGGATGAAAAAAGGGCTTGGCAAGTCAGAGGGCTATAGTTTTTAATATTTTTTAAACTAGCTACAAAATGTCAATCACATCACAAACGGAGACAGAAGGAATTTCATATTACATGCGGCAACTATATTTAATCTCACAGTTTTATCTAGAATCCATTCACGTAAGTTATTTTTTTATTTTGTTTTATTTTAAAATCAATAACAGCTACTAAACATCGCCGTGATTTTGGTATGCATAGCTCTACATAAGCAACAGAGAACTATCAATAACAAACCACATGGGGGAGGGGAGAAAAGAAAAGAAGAAAAGGAGTCTGTTTGTGTGTGTGTGTGTGTTTGTGCGTGTGTATTTGTGTGCGTGCGTGCGTGCTTGAGAGAGAAAGAGAGAGAGAGAGAGAGCTAGAAAGATACAGCCTTATAAAAATTACATTTCTCTGCAACATTTCATACGATAGCCATCCCTCCCCCTGAAAAAGACGATTTTTGAAAGCAGCAGACAAACTCTATATATTACACATATCTTATTTGCTGATGCTTTATTGTTGTTGTTGTTGTTTGTTGTTGTGTTTCAGCCAAATGTTTTATTTGCTGATGAAATGATAAGTGCCAGATCCAATTATTTGGTCTTAAAATGAGGTGAACGAAAAGAACGGAGGGGGGGGGGAAGAGGGGGGAACCAACATCTTTATATGGAAAAATAAGACGGTGCTACTGCAGACTTGCTGGTATAACATAGTCCTGAAACGGTCCCAATACCAAGCATGCTAATTTTTTTTGTTTTCTTTTGTTGTCACTGATGTTATTACTGCCATGGAAAAGTCTCACTTAAGTTAAAGAGTCTAAAAGTCTATTTTTTTCATGCAATAAATGCATAAATCACATCACTGTTTGCTTAGTGCAATGCTTGTTATAAGTTATATAATTCCACATTGTCTTATTATGAACTTAGAACAACAGATGACAGCAATGGAGAAATTGAGGGAACCTCTGGGATTCTTAAGTAAGTGCTTAAGCAACCATGATGTTCAAAGAAGAGACTTCTGGGGGGGGGGGCAGCTCTGTGAAATGTTAACAGTTTTACAAGAACAATACTGTGTAGTTCAAGGTTTAACAGCACGTTGAGCATTCCTACATTTTGTTTTTCGTTTAGCAGAAACGTCGTAACTTGAAGAGAAAAGGAAGAAACGAACCCACCAACCAAAAATGGACAGAAAATGCAAGGGGTGGATTGGAATGAATGAAGGGAGAGAGGGAGGGAGGGAAAACCCAAACAAATAAATAGAACATAGTCATGGGTTATAGCCATTAAATCAGCACTATATACATATACAACCTTTGGAAAGGAAGAGGTCTGGGAAATAAAAATAGATGTACAAGTATTATTTTTGGAAAGCTGACAACTGACACAGGACAACATTTACAGAGGGAAGGGAGAAGAGGGGCTGATGTGTGCACGTAGGCAAACCTAGTTGGTAAATACCATGAGAAAAAGCATGAGATTGCTGCCCTCGGGGACAGTGTGTGTTAGAAGGATCGGCCCCTGGTTGCCTTTAACTGCTGCCCAGCATCTTTGTTGCACGTTGATTGGCTTCATCAATCCTGTTTTTGTTGGAAACAGCCTGAATTGGAGAAAAGAGGCATGGAGGAAAAGGGTCAAGGTGGCAATGGTGTCAAGAAAGGTGTACTAGAGAAATGGGCATCTGGGGATACAGAAATGTGTGACAGTCTAATGCAGGCTATAGTAATACTGAGTATTAAGAATGGAGTAGAAATAGGAATAGAATAGAAATCAAGAATAGACATCAAGAATAGAAATAGAATAGAATAGAATAGAATAGAATAGAATAGAATAGAATAGAATAGAATAGAATAGAACAAGCTGGACGGGACCTTAGCAGTCTTCTAGTCCAGCTCCCTTCTCAAAGAGGAGAACCTATATCATTTCAGACAAGTTGCTGTCTAGTCTCTTCTTAAAAACTTCCAGTGATGGAGCACCCACGATTTCTGAAGGCAAGCTGTTCCACTGTTTAATTGTCCTCTCTGTTAGGAAGTTTCTCCTTAATTCCAGGTTGCTTCTCTCTTTGGTTAGTTTCTAACCATTGCTTCTTGCCCTGCCACCCCTGGTGCTTTGTAGAATAATGTTTCAGATTCACACATCAACACCATTCCTGTTTTGCTCATCTGGGTCTCCTTCATGCATAATTATTTCAATGACGGTTGAAATAAAATAAAGAATATTTCAGATGACTGAAATTGTAAGAAATGGTTTTAATGCCGGCCTCCTTGGAAGTTGAGGGGTCCCTTGCTGCTCTCTGAGCTTTCTTGCAGATGTTTCGTTAACCAAACTAGGTAACATCATCAGTGCAAAGTCATACTGAAGTTTGGGTAATGAAACATCTGGAAGAAAGCAAGCAAGCAAGCTCAGAGCACCAAGGAACCCCTCATGTCAACCCTGAACCTACACATATTCTCTTTTATTATTGGAAGTTATTAGAAAAATATTTTATGTTTTGAACTGGAAAGCATCTGGATCAACTATGAACATTGATGCCAGGGGCAGCTCATCTCTTACCTTCTCCATGATCCTGTCCATTTGGCGGTTCTGTGTATCAATCTCATTGCCCATATCTAGAGCCATGTGACGGAGGTTTCCAATGATGCCACCGACCTGTTCCAGGTTTTCATCCATCTCGCCTTCTCGGGCATCATTTGTTACCCTGCAAAAGGATGAGAATTAAAACTGGACCGAACCGTATCCAAGGCTTGGCTGTTCACCGCAAAATGAAGGGATTCTACTTGATGGCCATATCCAAGATTTTTCTGGGCTTGTATAGAGACAAACCCTGAGCAAAGTAAAGGGTTAAAAAGATATAATCTTCCACAACCTCCACAAGTTGAATCTTGTGTCAGAATACTGCTCTCTATGCATAGGCATGCCTTTTAGACTAATTATAGAAGCCACAGAAGAACCAGCAGGATGTCAGGACACAATAAGTGGGAATACTCAGGTACATCATAACTCCTTTCTGCACATATTTAGTGAACATTATCAGAGCAACCTCTGAATGGTTCATTCTAGAGGGTTTTTTTAAAAAAAACCACACACACACCAAAGTTCTGTTATTAGCAAATGAAGTGACACTACATGCAGAGAGTTTCCTGATGCCTCAAAGGATTTTCTTTTTCTGAAGGAAAAGATGATGGACCTGGATAAGACCACCATCAAGCCATATGTTCTACTCCATGCCAGAATCCTAATTAAAGCATCTGAACAGATGGCTGCCTAGCCTTTGCTTGAACACAGTCCACTGAGGGGAAGATATTCAGCTGGGGAAATGGCTTTACTGCCAACCTACTTTTACTTTTAGCTCAACGGAAGGTGCTTTCTTGAAATGTAAATCCATTATTTTATATTCTATACCCCTGAAAGAATGCAGAATGGTTCTTGACTTTCTTCTATGCAACATTTTTTTCCAAACATATTTTACTCATCTTTTCCTTGTGCTTTCTGTATATTCTTCAAAGTTGTTGTTGTTGTTAGTTGCAAAGTCATGTCCGACCCATCGCGACCCCATGGACAATGTTCCTCCAGGCCCTCCTGTCCTCTACCATCCTCTGTAGTCCACCTAAGCTCACACCCACTGCTTCAGTGACTCCATCCAGCCACCTCATTCTCTGTTGTCGCCTTCTTCTTTGGCCCTCAATCTTCCTCAGCATTAGGTTCTTCTCCAGTGAGTCCTTCCTTCTCATTAGGTGGCCAAAGTATTTGAATTTCTATCATTTTTCCTTTTGGTACTGTCCATGGGGTTTTCATGGCAAAGATACTGGAGTGGGCTGCCTTTTCCTTCTCCAGTGGATCACGTTTTGTCAGAACACTCTACTATGACCTGTCTGTCTTGGGTGGCCCTTCACGGCGTAGCTCATAGCTTCATTGAGCTACGCAAGCCCCTTTGCCACAACAAGGAAGTAATCCATGAAGGGGGTACCATGGTTATAAACCATTATAAACCATGGTTTAGTTTTTCTTTTCAAGTTTGGAACTGGTCAGTTGCTGCTTATTTAATAAACCTTGACTTACGATGTGCGAAGTCCATCTTATTTCTTACTACCCAGTGTGATTCAAAACATAATTTGTAAACTATGAGCTTCGTTTTGGTGTTAAGTGTAATTTTTTAAAAAAATTATGTGCCATCAGCTTGGTCATAACTCTTAGCAACTACATGCATAGATTTTCTCCAGGAGTTATGTAAGAACCCGGCCAAATTCAGTTTACTCAGGAAACTTGGTTAAATAGACCTTCACAGGATTCATGAATCCTGGCAATAAATAAAGGCGTTAAGAAAGAGGCTTTACTGAAGGCCACCTTGTGAGATCATCACTGAAATTAAATTTAGACAGGGCTAGGTTGTTACAAATTATGTACACTAGCCTTACTTTTCTAGTCTAGTGTTTGAGTTGGCTATTGAGTTTGTTTTTTTCAGAATACTTAGAGACAGTGTTGACGAGGTATTCTTTCTTGAGTTAAACTTCACTCTTGGCATGGGCATCCAGCTGGTTTCCTTTTGCTTAAGTTATAAAATCAAAGTTAAATTTGGATTTTATTGCATGGCTATGTGATGGGATTTCCAGCTTCCTATTCAGCCATGAAACGTAGATGATTGTAACGGCAGTCACTGTAGTCCTCTTCAACAAACCTCCTAAAATACATTGAGTGAAGGGTTGAGTACACTGGTCTTCTCCAGATGTTCATCTGCATCCCCACCCTTCATCTTCTCTTTCAGGAGTGTCCACATGGAGGTGGTCAAAATTCAGGACAGCAGCCACTGTCCTGAATTTCAAAGCCATGCCACAACTCCTAGGAAAAAAACACCAGGCTTCAATCATATGGTTTTATTTATTTCTACATTTATATTTATATGACTGCTTAATTCCAAGTTTAATTCCAAGTCAGGTGGTCAATTATGGCGCCTTTACAACCTGTGGACTTCAACTCCCAGAATTTCTGAGTTAATCGTGCTGGTTCAGGAATGCTGGATTTGAAGTCTCCATGTCGTAAAGAGGCCATAGTTGGCCATCCCCGCTGTAGGGAATATTCAAGCAAGCAAGAAGGCAAGCAGGCAGGCAGGCAAGCAAGAAGGCAGGCAGGCAGGCAGGCAAGCAAGCAAGCAAGCAAGCAAGCAAGCAAGCAATACATAAACAAATAAATAAATGACACCATAATTGATACAAATAATATGATGAACAGAATTGAAGAGTTCCATAATTTTTACTCTTTGGGGACTTATCTCAACCTGACTCCAAAGCCTGGAAGAAGAACCAAGTCTTAACTGCTTCTTAAAGGCATTTAGGGTTATGGGCAGAGGTGGGCTGCTGCCGGTTTGGACCTGTTCAAGCAAACCAGTTGTTACATTATATGTGACGCCCACCTGTGGTTATGGGCCAATCACAATCACGTGGAAAAGATAGTTCCAAAGAGCAGGAGCTGCCTTAGGGGAGGTATGTCTCCAGGATCTCATAAGTTGCCCTACTAACAGTGAGTTGTTCCCTCTTGCCAGACCATGTGGATCAAACAGATACCTTGCGATCAGGCAGTCCAGCAGACAAAACCTGGTTTTATGCCAGGTATGGATAATAACCAGCTTTTTGGGAAAAAAAAACCAAACCTAGTGAGAGCTAATGTAGCTTGTGGAGTTAGAGGTGTTTATGTGCACATAGCATAACTGCAACATTCTGGGACAATGGAAGGTTCTGAATGATCTTCAAGGGCAGGCCCCAATTAGTCCAACTAGGAGGTGACTAAGGCATGAATGAGCTCCCATTACTTGTCCCAGATTCTGCCAACCTAGCAGTTTCGAAAGCATGTAAAAAATGGAAACAGAAAAATAGGGACCACCTTTGGTGGGAAGGTAACAGTGTTCCGTGCACCTTTGGCGTTTAGTCATAATGGTCTTCGGACAGCACTGGCTCTTTGGTTTTGAAATGGAGTTAAGCACTGCCCCCTAGAGCCAGGAATGACTAGCACATATGTGTTAGGGGAACCTTTTACCTTTACCTTAAGGCATGAATGACCACAAGGAGAGTCCTTAATTCAGGAATGACATACAAGATGTGAAGATCTCCCTAGCTACAGCTGCCACATAATAATGCTCAAGCAGGAGCTATGAGTCAAGGTTCCATAGGTTTGCTACCACTGGTCTAGGAGGACCCAGAATCTGAGTGTAAGCAGCACAATCCCACCCAGACCCAAGAATGAAGCTCTCCAGTTCTAAGATCCATGAAGCTCAAACCCACATAGCCAATTGAGTCTTAGAAATGATGGGACAGTTATTTCCTATCTACTGTTCTTAGTAGGTCCTCTGGACAATGGAGTAGAACCTTGGTGGCTTCAGTCCAATGGCTGGGACAGAGATGAACAACTAGGATCAGAGTACTGATGATACCATACTCCATGCTGATCAATGACTTTCCCCAATTGTTTTAGGTAAAGGTTTCTCTTGCACATATGCACTAGTCGTTTCCGACTCTAGGGAGCGTGCTCATCTCTGTTTCAAAGCCAAAGAGCCAGCACTGTCTGAAAACATCTCCATGGTCATGTGGTCAGCATGACTAAATGGCAAAGGCGCACAGAACACTGTTACCTTCCCACCAAAGGTGGTCCCTATTTTTTCTATTTGCATTTTACGTGCTTTCAAATCTGCTAGGTTGGCAGAAGCTGGGACAAGTAATGGAAGCTCACTCCATTACGTGGCAGTAGAGGATTCGAACCGCTGAACTGCCAACCTTCCGATCAACAAGCTCAGCTGTCTTAGTCCGCTGAGCTAAATGGCTTTGTATTCCTGATCCTGCATGTCTTTGCCTTCCTCTCTGTCCATCTAATTTGGGTCGCTTTCGGTTGGGTCTTTGGAGTTGACTATTGACTATAGACTTCCACGTTCATGTCAGATGAACGCTCATAGCCGAGCCCTGCAAAGAAAGGCATTCCATGGGGAAGAGAAAGGAGAAAGGAGGAGGAGAAGGAGCTACTTCAGAACTAAAATGATTATTTGGTCACTCATGAAATGTGCCAATGGGAGGGGAATTATGGTAAAGGCAATAGGTAAAGGTTCCCCTCGGACATATGTGCTTGTCGTTCCCAACTCTAGGGGGTGGTGCTCATCTCCGTTTCAAAGCCGAAGAGCCAGCGCTGTCTGAAGACGTCTCCGTGGTCATGTGGCCGTCATGACTAAATGCCAAAGGCGCACGGAAAGCTGCTAAACAATGAGAGTAAACTTATTCTCATTTTAATGTCTAGTCAACGAAATCACAGGCAAGGCTGACAATGTGTCCAGTGCTATCCACAGAAATAAATGAAGAAGGATTTTCCTTAGGAATTTTGATTTTTATGTACTCTGCTTTGTTGTTTATTAGTGCTGGTAAGGTATTTTTCCTTCATGTGTGAAGAACTCTATTAATGAGTATTGCCTTCATAAATTAATGGGTTGGCAGGTTAATGGAGAATCCAGGGAAAAAGAACAAAACAACTCAGTGCTGAATAATTCTTCACAATTTTTCTTGCTTCACAATCCAAGCATCCTCATCTTATTCCAGAGGTAGCCAAACAGCTCGGATAGGACTGCCACTCACTTTGTTTGGTTTTATGACAACTCTCATTGAGGTACCAACCTGCTGCTCTTTTGAGCTTGGGTTCACTCTATTATATGTGAAGTCAATCCCACTGAAGCAAATGAACAGAATTGTAATATTGAAAAAGTGCACCCTTTCCAAACCAAAGAAGAAAACAACAATATGGCTGTGTTATCGCTCCGCTAAAAGTTGTTTCAGTTTTGGAGCATCTTTTGCTGGGTATGAATTATTAAGTTATGCGGGTGCACCAAGTGCAGAATCCTATTAATCTACCAACAAAGTTTATTTTTCCATTCCCTGTAACTATGCGAAAATGTCAAGTATTGAAATATTTTTCTTCATGCAGCTGTCAAGGGGGCTGGTGGGCGGGCAGTCTGTTAACGAAGACTATCATTATACAGGAATGTTTATGGTCACTGGCCTTTAAGGAAGGTTCCTCAAAGTGCAGGATGTGAATGGTTTTGGGGGAAAGAAAACACAACTCACCCATTTGCACAGGCAGACTCCACCCCGCCAATTTACAGTTAAGAATTTTCTGGATTTTATCTATTTAAACTTTAATCATTGGTACTACCTAGTCACTTTTTTATATGCTTAATAGATTCCTTCAGATTAAAACATTTGAAAGTGAAGTTTGTTTCTCTTCTAAGTTTTCTCTATGAAAACTGACCTTTGAATGAACTCAAGAGGTGATACTGAAATACTTTGGCCACCTAACGAGAAGGAAGGACTCACTAGAGAAGAACTAATGCTGGGAAAGATTGAGGGCCAAAGAAGAAGGGGATGACAGAGAATGAGGTGGCTGGATGGGGTCACTGAAGCAGTAGGCATGGGCTTGGGTGGACTCCAGAGGGTGGTGGAGGACAGGAAGGCCTGG
>JANHFP010008487.1:495432-507655 GCA_032468135.1 Calamaria suluensis | reverse complement strand
AACCTAGCAGTTTCAAAAGCATGTAAAAAATGCAAGTAGAAAAAAATAGGGACCACCTTTGGTGGGAAGGTAACAGCATTCCGTGCACCTTTGGCGTTTAGTCCTGCTGGCCACATGACCACGGAGACGACTTCGGACAGCGCTGGCTCTTCAGCTTTGAAACGGAGATGAGCTTTACCTTTACCGTATACATTCCATATCATACTATCCTAATTTTGTTGTTTTCAGTGTTTATTTCTTTACCCAGAATCCAGATGTACCATTTCTCCCAAACTTGATAATAGTATGCTCCTCCCTTTCCTTTCAACTGTATTGAGAGTCTGTCTATCACTGCACACTCATATATTTTTGTATAATCCTGGAATAAACTGGAACATTCTTAATTTTCAGATAAAACAATCCATGACTCTCCTGGGCTGTCTTTTCAGAGATACCCCCTTCCCAGATTCCTCAAGGCCGTCAGCAATGAACTTCTGGTTTTCTTTTGAAAAAAATATTTGGGGTTAATTTTATTTTCGTTTCATGTTTTATAAGACTTGCTAAATTTGAATTCCACGGGGAATTGTTTAGAGAGGCATCTGCCTTGAAAGTAGCTCAAGCTGAACTGCATAGCAAAGTCATACATCAGCAGGAAATGGTTTGTGATGTTTTATAAAATGGTTTGTAATGTTTTATAAAACTTGCCAAATTTGAATTCCACAGGAGTCACAGATCTCAAGAGTTTTGATGCATTCTGTAAGTTGGCCCATTTGAGGTCCCTTTGGCTCACAAATTTTTTGCTCTATGATGCACCATTTCACCCAGTTAGAAGTTGCAGACATGTGAGTTTTAATAGGAAGGAAAGAAAGAATTGGCGATAGCTTGGTCAGGGATCATGTCTAGTCCAGGGGTGTCAAACTTGATTTCATGGAGGGCCGAATCAGGGTCGTGTTTGACCTTGGAGGGCTGGAGTGGGCATGGCTGGGATTGGCGTGGCCACTCACGTTGGGGGCACCTGTGGAGGCCAAGTGCATTTTTGGAGGGAGAGGCACTGCGGGCCAGTCCTTTGCTGTTTCCAGTGCAACTCCACAAGTCAGATCTAAGCACCCCGTGGGCCGGATCTGGCCCACAGGCCTTGAGTTTCACACCCCTGGTGTAGTCTAATGAAGAAAGGCTAAGGATAACATGATAGCAGTGTTCCAATATTTGAAGAGTTGTTACAGAGAAGAGCAGTCAACCTAGGGGTGAAATCCAGCAAGTTCTGACAGGTTCTGGAGAACAGATAGTGGGAAATTTGAGTAGTTCGGAGAAACGGTAGCAGAAAATTTGAATAGTTAGGAGAACCAGAAAAGTATCACCTCTGGCTGACCCCAGAGTGGGGTGGGAATAGAGATTTTGCAATATCCTTCCCCCAGGAGTGGGGAGGGAATGGGGATTTTGAAGTATCTTTCCCCTGCCATGCCCACCAAGGCACACCACGCCCGCCATGCCACGCCCACAGAACCAGCAGTAAAAGAAATTGGATTTCACCACTAATTGCAAGTCTTTACTTACTTGAATGTTGTGGAGCTGATATGGATTTTGTCTGGCAATCCATGACTTTCCATCCTGGAAGCCGTATTGACAGTGTCACCAAATAAACAGTACCTGGGCATTTTCTCCCCAACTACACCAGCTAGCACCGGTCCGGTGTGTATCCCAATTCTAATCTGTTGAGAGAAACACAATATGGAAGCCACACAGTGGAAGAGGTTCTTGTGGAAATATAGTGCCTTAGTGCAGTGATGGCTAACCTTTTTGCCGTCTCGTGCCAAAAGCAGGGGGAGCGGGGGAGTTTTGCACATGTGTGTTAACACCCATAATTCAGTGGGCTTCACTCACCCTGCACTCACCCTGCTTCTGGCACGCGATTGCACAGTGGGCGTGGTAGGCCTGTTTTTCTCTCTCCCCAGGCTCCAGAGGCTTTGTAGGAGCCTGGGGAGGACAAAAACAGCCTTCTCCATCCCCCTAGAGTCCCTCCAGAGGCCATAAACTGCCCAGTTCCCAACTTCTGGTGGGCCTGGAAGGTCCAAAAATCAGCTGGCTGGCCCTCACATGTGCCCTGGAGCTGAGCTAGAGCAATGCTCGCATGCCCACAGATATGGCTCCACATGCCATAGGTTCACCATCACGGCCTTACTGCATGGGTGTTAAACTCACGGCATCACGTTGCTGTCACGTGACATATCACAACGTTTTTTTTTCTCTTCACGAAGCTGGGTTAGGTGTGGCCTGCAACTGCATGTGGGGGTTGAAGTCCACAAGTCTTAAGGTTGCCAAGATTGGAGAGCCTTGCCTTATATGATATACATCAACGTTTAGCAGATGAAGTTGCCATATAAAGGGAGACCTCTTGGGGAAAGGAAGAAGAAAACAATAATTGGCCCCTGCTAATCATACTGTTTTAATTTTCTCTCTCCCTGCTGCAAGTGGGATGGCTTGATCTCTTTCTTATGTTTAAGACTTTAAACTGTGAAATACCTGTATAGGTTTAGTGGTAATGGGGCTCATAACGTCTCTCGCAGCAACTCTCATGCCAAGGGCAAAATTAGCCACCCTTTCACCGTGACTGGTAACTGGGACTGGGACTCCTCCTACAACCATGTAGGCATCACCAATGGTTTCCACCTATAAAGCAAGATGCATAGTAATGTACGCATAGAAAACCACCAACCATTTGTCTTGGGCTTATATGCTGGTGCCTCCAGACGTTTGGCCTGCAACTCTTACATTCCAGTGCTAGTTGGAGCTGATGGGAACTAAACTTCCAAATGTTTTGTAAATGAACATAGCAAGTATATCTCTTTATCCATTTATTTTATTTGTTAAATTTCTTCGCTACCTATCTCACCTTGAGGCTAATCTAGCCAACTTACTCTTATTTCTTTCATTTTCCTTGGAGAATCACTTACTGCCATGCTTTCTTCTTCTTTTTTTTTTTAAAAAAGACACTTTTATTTATTAATTATTTCTAAAAGAAAAAAAGGACAAGTGAACAAGTGAAAGAAAACACGGGGAAAAATGATGCAAAAATATAATACTCAGTAAGTGGATTACTGAAATTTTACAATTAGTGCTCAATAGATTGTTGATGAGAAATTAACTGTAAAAACTCAAGTACAGTAAAAAAATATGACAAAGGGTTTGAGTTTCTGAACCAAGTGCCAAAATGCTGGCTGATGCAGCTACAAAGGTGTATCTCATTTAACTGCTAAGCAAACAGTGGTAACTACATTGGATTGCCCTGGCTAATTAATAAAGATACATTATATACTGTAGTTATCCATGTTGTTCCCAATCTGTTACTCTCCAGACATATGCATTTGCAATAACATCAATAGCAATAGCACTTAGACTTACATACAGCTTCACAGTGCTTTATAGCCCTCTCTAAGCGGTTTACAGTGTCAGAATATTGCCCCCAACAATCTGGGCCCTCATTTTACCCACCTCAGAAGAACTGAAGGCTGAGTCAACCTTGAGCCAGTTAGGATCAAATTCCAGGCTGTGGCCAGAGTTAGTCTGCTATTCTGCATTCTAGCCACTGAGCCACCAAGGCTGTTTTAATAGTCAATTAAAAAACTGTTGCCAACATTTGTTAAAACCAACTAGTTCAATTCAAACTAAAAAAATGTATCATTAAACAGCTGGCATAGACAATTGCTGGGAATTTTGGGAGCTCCAATCCCAAAATTTCAGGGTACCAGTTGAGGATGGCTATGAGAGCAGATCAATCTCTTTGCAGGAAGGGAAAAAGGGAGAGAATGGTTACAAGGCAGAAAATTGCTAAATTATACGAAGCAATATCTAGTCTAGAAGTTGGTCTAGGAAACTGATGTTTTTCGGGATTCATTTTCCCTTATTGCTGCCATTCTAAAATTATTTGTCCATTCACCATATGCCCTTGGGCTAGAAAAGACAAAGGCAAATGTTACAAACAGCAGCCACACTTACTTTGTAAACTCCATGGATGTTAGTCAGTCGATCAAACTTGGAATACATTAAATTAAGCATGTTCACAATCTGAATAGGTTCACAGACAGAACAGATGTTTGTGAAAGTCACAACATCACTGAAAAGTATTGTGCAGCAGCTAAAATCTCCTGGGGAACAAATAAAAAAATAGTTTTCAGAAGCAACAGTTTCTCTGGTTTTTGTTTTTAATCTGGCAAGGATAAAATACTCAAGCCAAAAATCCAACAATGTTTAATGAAAAATGACCTTTAACTATTTTTGTTATTCTATTATATCTGTTATTTTATTCTGTTCTATTCTATTCTATTCTGTTCTGTTTTATTCTATTCTTGCCACTTGTTCGAATCCTACTAAAAGCTGGAAAACAAATAGCAGCATATGTGACCTCTGACTTCATTAATGTATAATTAAGGTATGTATATTGATGGATGAGCTTCATTGGATAAGTTGTTAGGCTTTATTGAAATAAGTTGATGGAACAAAGAAACAAATTCTTGTGTCATTTCAGAACACACATGAGGCTGAAACCCTCTCCTTTATACCTTCTAAATTCAAGGTTACAACAATGTCTAGAAACAGTCACAATTCACCTAAAATGTAAGTAATAGCATGCAAAACCCTAGTTGACAGATGAATGATTTTGAAAAGGTAATGTTTACATGTCCAGCCTTTTGAAGCAGCAAGGTGCATGTCAAACCAATGTTTTTTATAATTTTTCTTAAAATTATGAAACAGCATATAGTTAATGTTTGCACCATGTTTCCCCGAAAATAAGACTGTCTTATGTTTTTTGAACCCCGAAATAAGCACTTGGCCTTATTTTCAGGGATGTCTTATTCTTTTGGGGCACTTGGAACAAGATGGGGCTCCTCTTGCCATCTTACCTGATTTCCAGCTCTGCATTTAAATATTTTCAGGGAGGGCTTATTTTGGGGGGGAAGGACTTATTTTAGTGTATGTGCTCAACAGCCCGATTGGCCTTATTATCAGGGGGGTGTCTTATTTTTTTGGAAAGCAGGGTACTTATCCGAAAAGTAAACATTATGAAAAACACCTTTGTGTTTTCCTGATTTCATTTGGTTCCTAGGAAACCAGATCTCTGTACAAACCAAGCCCAAACACACAGAATCTTAGCTTTGAAGGGAGCATTTCCAGATATTCAACTGAATTCCTTACCCTTCCTGTTTTATGACATGCCATGTTCTACTTGATAATCAAACATAATAAAATTGCTGTACCTGCTTCAACCTTTTTGCCATCCTTCAACTGATTAGCCACATGTTTTGGTAACATGGCATAGAGTAAAGTTTCTGATTTCTTCTTCTCTATCTCTAGGTTCTTAGAGAGAATCCTGAGCTCTTCCTTTTTTCTCTCTAGTTGGTTGGATAGTTCTATCTCTGCCAACCGCTGCTGGTTGAAGAGGATGAGGTCTCTTGTTGGGTCATGTTGGGCAATGTCAGAAAGGTGCATCTCTTGTTCTTCTAACTCATCTAAACTGCGGAGCTTTGGTGAGCACAAGTAGATCATGCTACGGTTGCAATCCATCCAGATCATTTGTCCTTTTACCAATAAACACAATATACAATGCTTTCCATTAGGCTTAATTTATGAATTATCGGAATCTTATCTAGATAACTGTCAGTAAACTGAATGTGAAGATTATAGATTATCTTTTATTTTGGCTTTAGAATTTAGGATCTAGAATCTTTCGTTCCTGTGTAAGGTCTTGAAAGAATTAAAGGCAAAAGACTGATCAAGATCACACACTACAATAACATAAAGGTGGGCAACGTCTTACAAATTATTGTAATCTTCACATCTTTCCATGTTTGGTATCTCCAAGATTCCTCTAAAATTGTGCTCTCAGAATTTGGTGGTAAACATCTGAATTAGGACAGCATAATTCCTTCCCAATTTAGCTAGAAAATGAAAGGGCCTCAGCTGACTTTTTTGCAAGTGTAGAGACAATATCAAGTATAAGATGCTAAATGAATGTGGTTTGGATACAAAAGTGAATTATCAGCATGAAGGAATTAGTTTAGTTTAGTTTAATGAAAAGAAGGACTAGGGGTGACATGACAGCAGTCTTCCAATATCTCTGAGGCTGCCACAAAGAAGAGGGAGTCTCCAAAGCACCTGGACAGAACATGAAGCAATCAAGGAGAGAAGCAAGCTAGAACTAAGGAGAAATTTCCTGACAATTAGAATAATTGATCAGTAGAACGACTTGCCTTCAGAAGTTTTGAATGGAGGTTTTTAAGAAGAGATTGGACAATCATCTGTCTGAAATAGTATAGGGTTTCCTGCCTGAGCAGGGGGTTGGACTAGAAGACCCCCTCCCAAGGTCCCTTCCAACACTGTTATTCTGTTAAGTATATTAAGGTGGTTTGTTCATTTAAAATAATTGATCAAATTACAAAATAAATTATGAGGGAACAGTGACTAGATCAGGAGTAAAGGAAAATCTGAGAAAGCTCATGGTAGGATGGGATCCTCAAAATTGACATGTGTCAAGAACAAAAACTACTACTTTGGGTATGGACATGATGGAAGCCAGCTTGCTTTATAAACATAGAAAGATATGGGGGTTACAAAGAATGTGAGTAACATAAATTACTTTCAGCCATGTTTTCTTTTCTTTGCTTATCTAATGGTTTTCACTTCTTTATTATTTCTTACTTCTTTTGTGCATTCAGCATAACATTGCTTGTCCCAAAAGGAAATATCAGGATAGGTAGGAAGGCCTTTGCTATATATTAAATTAACCTTTCAGTGATATATGTGTCACTGAAAGGTTAAATTAATCCATTACTATGCTACCTGACTCTATTAGAAAATGCATTATGGTCATTTCATTCCTCCTCCTATTTTTCTTAAATGCTTAATTATTCTTAAATTTCACAAGTTCACCGAAAATTTGTACCTCTCAGCTTCAGCGCAGGCCGTTTCTTCAGTGAATTGGGCATACATTCTCTCCTTATCTTGAGAACAAACTGACTGTTGATAAACTTTTTCATGCTGGAAATAGCGAACGTGACTTGGGGATGGATAATAGAAAAATATTCATCTAATCTGGTTCCATTCATTTGCAATCCGGGTACAAATTTCTGAATGTTTACACCAGCCTGTTTGATTTTCAGCTGAGGAGAGAAATTAATTTGTTAATTTCAACAACTAAAAATAACTTTTTAAACCCTCCTTAGAAACAATAGGTAACAAAACATTACTTCAGAATTAAAGAGGAGCCATATGAAATATGTTTTTCAAATCCCAGTAAAATCGGGTTTAAGACTGGGCTCGGGGGGGGGATACCCACAAAGCACTTACTAACTTTCCATGTGCACACAACCCCACCCTCCTTTTTAATGGTTGTATGTATTGTCTATAATGCTAGATTAGCATATCAGTGAAAATAACTATATTTTCTGGAGTTCTCAAGTTGTGGGTTTCAAATTTTTTTACTATCAGTTTTGTGGGTGTGGCTTGGTGGTGTGGTGTGGCTGGTGGGCGTGGCTTGGTGGGCATGGCAGGGGAAGGATACTGCAAAATCTCCATTCCCATCCCAATCCAGGGGAAGGTTACTGCAAAATCCCCATTTCCTCCAGATCAACTGGGACTTGGGAGGCAGAAAATAGATAGGGGCGGGGTCAGCCAGAGGTGGTATTCGAACTACTCAAAATTTTCACTACTGCTTCTCCAGAATTGCTGAAACTCACCTCTGGAGTTCTCACTTTTCTGATAAAAGGAAATGGTAAATAAAGTGACACATAAAGCTTTTGACTCTTATGATATCTATTTTATCTGTTTATTTATTTATTTATTTTAAAAAACCTTGCTCCCAAATAGTGCCTCTAATAACATCTCCATATCAGTGTCTCACCCTGCAGAGCATGATAGTGATTTTTTTTCCAAATCTAATCCTTGCCTGCACTGCCTTGACTTTATGTGTTTTTACAAATTCTAACGATTTATGTACTGTTGCAGCACATGTTGGTCTAATAGAAATGACTCAGCGTGCCCATATCAGCTCCACCTCTAGCTGAATGGTTAAGTCCAAAGAATCCATCCCTAAGTTTCCTTACTGTTTCATCAAACACAAGGTGGAAAGGAAATGCATAGCAGAAGGTTCTCTCATCCAGCCAAAGCCACTCAGGGAACAATGGTTCAAAGCTGTGTAAAAGGTTTCCTGTAGAAAAGGAACAGATTTTTTTAAATGGTTCCTCCCACCTGACCCTTCAGCCAGCATGACTAACAGAAGACATCATTTTGAGAAGACCTGGTGGACAATGTCTGGATTAATTTCCACTTTATATTCACTTATCTTTCTCTTCAGTGATCAAGTGAAATAATACCATCATTCCTGTTGAAGAACTGCACTGGGTTTGGTGTGGTGCAAGATCTCCATTTTACAAAATGGAGCACCAATGGTTCTCCCTCTCACATGGAAGGTTAACCCATAACCACAGATCTGTGGTCATAGTTTTCCAAAATGCTCGGAACACCCCTATTTTTACAAATGGACCATTCTGGTTGCAAAGAGCTTTTATTTTCCCGCCAATATGAGTGTATGTAGCATCACGCTTACATAAGATATTTGGTGTTTTCTGTAGCAGTATTTGAATTGTGGTCATTTTGACTGTAGATCTTTGTTAATGTATATGTTTTTTATAATGTCGTGGCCCCGTTTTCTGCCAAAAAGAATGTGATTTGGTGATCCAAACTTTGAAGAAACTGTTCTAACATGGTACGAAGAAGCAGAGAGTGATCTGAGTGAAGTGGAGTTGGAATGCAACGAACATTTTGCAATGGACAATGAGGAAGCCACAGCCGCCACTGATTCTGACATCATTGATGATGAAACACCTGATGAAATTGATGACAAGGTACAATCTACGTTGTGCCATAATTTATATGGCAAGAACAAATTCAAATGGTCTTCTGCACCTTTTGGAAGGAACAGATCCAGAACCGCTAGTCACAATGCAGTTACCTGGACTACGGCCAGCAGCTAGAGTGGTCATGATGACCTCATGTCTGTAATAGCCTAGCCAAAATAGTATGTCTGAAGGGTTAATTCTTTGAATTGTTATTTTTCTCAACCATACAAACAGAAATTCCTTAATTATCACTCCAAACGTGATCATTTTCACTTGAAGTAAACTGGCATCAATAGTTCCTATGATTCCTAACCACCCTTTACTTGAATCATTGTTATTTTAGTTACATGGAGGAAGACAAACGTAAGCATACATGAACTGGTGCTAGACCTTAAAACAGCTGAGTTTCCTACAGAAATGAACTATATTATTTTGGACATCTTCAGAAATAGTTTAACTTTTTTTAAAAAAAATGAATGGTGATGTTCCTGAGTATTCAGATTCCCAAGTATTTAAAATCATGGGACAGACTTGACAAGGATCCCAGACAAGGTAGCTCTTCATATGACGTAAAAACTCAACCTTTTACCAGTGTCAATTTTATGGAGACATTTGTGGTTACATAGAGCAAATCAAGTAATTATATATAGTACAATAAAAACTGAGGATGTGTTCTAAAGAAAAGTATGCTTACTGCTGTTGTCCTGCTAATCAGCCACACTTGATATCATCTGATCTCTTTCTATAATGCTCCAAATATTCAGCAAACTCAAAGACTTTTGCTTGTATTCTTGAGACTTGTTTACTAACTTACCCGCCTTAGAATTGGCTGTATGTCTCAAAACATCACAGGAGACCTCCCCTTCAGCAGTTTCCCCCCTTCTTTTTTGAAAAGTCACATCTTCTTGCTGAAAAGAAAATGACACATTAAGTCATCTCTAAAAGAAGCTTCCAAAGAATTGAGGCCTTTGAACTTTGGTGCTGGAGAAGACTCCTGCGAGTCCCTTGGACTGCAAGGCGATCAAACTGGCCAGTCCTAGAGATCAACCCTGACTACTCTTTGAAGGTCAGATCCTGAAGATGAAACTCAAAATACTTTGGCTCTCTAATGTCATTGGCTACCTAATGAGAAGGAAGGACTCACTAGAGAAGAATGTGATGCTAGGAAAGATTGAGGGCCAAAGATGGGGACAACAGAGAATGAGGTGGCTGGATGGAGTCACTGAAGCAGTTGACATGAGCTTAGGTGGACACCAGAGGATGGTGGAGGACAGTAAGGCCTCGATGAATGTTGTCCATGGGGTCATGATGGGTCGGGCACGACTTCGCAACTAACAACAACAGTTGTGTACATTGCCAAACAGATATTATAGGTAAGTCAAACTCAACAGATCATCTCTGAAAGCTTTAAAAGAACCATTAGAAATGAAGTGACTGAAAGTGTCGATCCCTTTTTAGCCCAAGCTTTCCAGTAAAATCATCTTCCTTGCTATTTTCAAATTTGGGTTATTCCACAGCATCATTTTCTCATGTGATGAGGCATCAAAATGTAAC
Organism: Calamaria suluensis; assembly: GCA_032468135.1. Taxonomy (NCBI): domain Eukaryota; kingdom Metazoa; phylum Chordata; class Lepidosauria; order Squamata; family Calamariidae; genus Calamaria; species Calamaria suluensis. Next base: position 497,231 of record JANHFP010008487.1, on the reverse strand, counting down.
CGCTTATCTATTAATAACCAAATATGCCTGCTCGCTTTTAAAGCTGCAAACAAAGATCCCTGCAGTATTTCGAATAGATGGATCCTAAAACATTCAGAAGTGTTTTATACTTGCTCTTCAAATAGATCCAAAGAGGGGACTAATCATGAAACGTTTGCAATTTGGTTTTTGTTTTTAAAAAAAGGTATGCTAGAGCTACAGTTACTGATTTATTTTCCCCATATGCAGTAAGAACCTGGGATTCAAACATTACCCCAAAAAATCTTATGACGCCATCCTCCCTTTTCAGCTTTTCTTCCCTTTTTATTATTTTGTTTTATTTTAATGTATCTTTTAAAAAACAACCAAGAAAAAAAGGCAAGGAAGGAGAAATACAAATAAAAAGAGATGCACAAGCCACGTGAAACTGAGCAAGAATGTTCAAAGTCACCTTAGATTAATACTATATAAAATGCATTTGTAACTGCTCCTGGAATCAATTCAGTGACAAATATCAAAAACCAACATGTTAAGAATTACAAATCAGAATAAAAAGGTAAAGGTTTCCCTCGCACATATGTGCTAGTTGTTTCCAACTCGGGGGCGGGTGCTCATCTCCGTTTCAAAGCCAAAGAGCCAGTGCTGTCCAAAGACGTCTCCGTGGTCATGTGGCCGGCATGACTCAGTGCCAAAGGCGCACGGAATGCTGTTACCTTCCCACCAAAGGGAAGTCCCTATTTTTTCTACTTGCATTTTTACATGCTTTTGAAACTGCTGGTTTGGCAGAGGCTGGGCCAGGTAACGGGAGCTCACCCCATTATGCAGCACTAGGGATTCAAAGTGCTGAACTGCCGACCTTCCGATCGACAAGCTCAGTTGCCTTACCCGCTGAGCCACCGCATCCCTTAGAAATAGTATTTAGTGCAATATAAAAAAATGCAAATAATTTTTCAGCATAACACCACCAAAATTTTCTCTTGGACCACCAGTGAATTTCATCTTGTTACTTTAGGCTGATGGTTTCAACTTATCAGGATCCTCTAAGGGCCTCTAAGGGCCTCTATTTATGAGAGGACCATGATGATCCTGGATCCGTGAAGATCATCTTCAATGAGAAAAATCTCCACAATTCATTTATTGTTTCCGTTCGAGTCAATCCTGATTCCCGTGGGTTCAAATTCTGTCACTTTATTGGCCTGCCTTCAGGTTGGCTTCCATGCCTAATTTCACCCATCCATCCAGTGGTAGGATTCAAATAATTTAACAACAATTTTGTCTGCCCTCATGGTTTCTTCCAGCACCCAGTTCATTAAACTGCTCAGAAAGTTAAAAAACCAGTTCTACCGAAGGTGGTGTGGACCATCCAGTGGTGATATCTAAATTTTTTTTCTACGGGTTCTGTGAACGTGGCTTGGTGGGCATGGTGTGGCTTGATGGGTGTGCCAGGGGAAGGATACTGCAAAATCCCCATTCCCTCCACACTCCTGGAGAAAGGATACTATTTGCCAGTTCTCTGAACTGCTCAAAATTTCCGCTACCAGTTCTCCAGAACCTGTCAGAACCTTCTGGATTTCACCCCCTGCTCTCCTCCCATCCAGTTTTTCTCACAACCACCCTGTATCCATCCATCCATCCATCCATTCACCCATCCATCCATCCATCCACCCACCCATCCATCCATCCATTCACCCATCCATTCACCCATCCATCCATCCATTCACCCATCCATTCACCCATCCATTCACCAATCCATCCATTCACCCATCCATTCACCCATTCACCCATCCATCCATCCATCCATTCACCCATTCATTCACCCA
>JANHFP010008487.1:390240-400548 GCA_032468135.1 Calamaria suluensis | reverse complement strand
TGGCTCCCTCAGGGTTTCTGGGAGCTGAAGTCCACGAGTCACAAAGGGGCCATTGTTCCGCCGCCTCTGATTTTAGAACCACGCCCACATCTACAATCCGTACGGGAAGAGAATCGTCGTTTCAGGGCTAGAGCGTCTGGGCGGACCAAAGACTTCCGGACCAGGAAGGGCACGGTCCTCCCCAAAATGACGGCTTACAAGCAGCTGTTCAGGTGAGAGTGGACGTTATGATTATTTTTTAAAGAGTAACAGATGCATCGCGGTATAGCATTTCCTAGATTCCTTTCCTGTTATCAAATGCACGGACTACAACCTGAAACCGGTAGTGTCTTCATCGTAAAGCGGAAACTACAGGAAAACCTCTCACGGTTTACTTATTTTCTCAAGTCGTAAATGCCTTGTGTGCAGTAAGTGTTGCAGTTGTTTTTCATTTTTCTTCTAAAAGCTAAAAATTAGAGAGAAAGAGACCTAAGCCAAAACGTGCTTTAAAAAAGAGGGGGGCAAACTGGCATGCCAACACAGTCCTCAACTTACGACCATGAGGCCTAAATTTCTGTTGTTAACTGAGACGTGTAAGCTAGTTTTGTCCCACTTTACGACCTTTCTTGCCTCTGTTGTTAAGTGAATCACTGCAGTTGATAAATTAGTAACCCGGTTGTTAAGTGAATCTGACTTCCCCATTTTAATCACATGATCATGGGGATGCTGCAAAGGTCGTAAGTATGAAAAATGATCATAAGTCACTTTTTTCAGTGCTGTTGTAACTTTGAACGGTCACTAAATGAACTGTTGTGAGTTGAGGACTACCTGTATTTTCCGTCCTTTTTTATTCTTCAACTGTATACATTTGTTAGATCATCCTTCTTGCCCCTTTTTCACTGAAATGCCTAGGATTTTACCAGGATGCTCCTACCATTGGGAAAATAATATCTTGATTCAAGAATCAGTAGCAGTCATGGTGATAGATCTACATTGTCAATCTATCTGTCTTGTACAAACCATCTGTGATTGGAAGGGTTGTTGCAGCTTAGATAACATTATTAGAGAATTCCTTGAAATTGAATCCTTTCCTATTGTTAACTCAAATGAGCAAATCCGTTATTTATTTTGGTGTTCTGGTGAAGGTGCTGGGCCAGAAAACCAAGAGGCTGCAAGTTCCAGACTTCCTTTAGGGATGAAAGCCAGTTGGGTGACCCTGTGCCAATCACTGTCTGACAGCCCAACCCACTTCACAGAATATTGTGGGGAAGATAGGTGGTGGTATCTTCATTGCCTTGAGAAAGCAATCCATCTGGCTTGATGCTATTTAAATATACACAGACATGCAGAGCCCCTTCTCTTTCACAGGACTACATTGCTGAGTACATATAAAAGCTGTAGAGAAACCCCAGAGGAAGCCCTTACATAGATACTTATTACCTTAATCCAGTAGATGATTTTTTGATAAAAATGTAGTATTGTTGAACCCATAAGATCTGTGGATATGTCCTGGTTTTGAAAACTGGCTAAAATAGAGTTGCTACTGATCTTCCCACCTGTGCAGGAGAATACCCCTTTATGGTAACTGGCAAGATAACAAACACATTCCTTAATAGGGGTTCAAATAAATTGACTTTTTGTTTCTAGCGTATTTGTAAAATTTAAGTTCTCTATGGATGACGATCTTGCGCTTTGACCTTCATAGCTGAGTTACTTAAACAGACAACAGCATTAATGTATGTTACTATTAAGAACACAAACATTTCAAGCATTGTTTATCTTTTCTAAGCTTCTGAATAGCTTCCAGAGTTCAGTATGGTGTCTTAAGGCTATATGTCATCTTCCCATCTTTTTTTCCCCAGATTGCTGTATTCATTGTTTCTACCTGCCTTGATATTAAGTGGAGGTTTATTTCTCTGTCTGTTGCTTCTACTCTTTTGTTTACGATTCTGGCTTCAACGAAAGAGAAATCTGGAAATACCTGCAGGGATTGATGGGAAAAGGCCACTTGTAGTTGCATTTTTCCATCCATATTGTAATGCTGGTGGTGGTGGAGAGAGAGTGCTATGGTGTGCTTTGAGAGCTTTACAGAATAAGTAAGTAAACACATTTTTTATGCTTAAATATAAGAATTACTGTATCTTCTTTATCTTGAGCCTATTTTCCGGAGTATTGACTATTCCTGCCAGCTTGGTTCAATCTGCAAATTTGATTTGTTTCCCTTCTAGCCCCTCATTTAACTCATTGATGAAGATGGTGAAGAGTAGGTCAGTTTTGAGCCAAATGTATATAATTAACTAGACAACTCATATTTATTTTTATTTATTTTATTATTAAATTTATATACCGCCCCTCTCCCCACGGACTCGGGGCGGTGTACAGCTACTAATACTAAAAATATCACATATACAAATAAATAGATTAAAAAATGATTAAATTATTGCAATGGCTATAACATTTTAAGACTTTAAAAAGTATTTATCCTTCCTGTTGGGTCATTGTTTCAAAGATATTTCCTTACCTAAATAGAGTGCAGGAGTGTAGAAGTGACTTTGATTTCCCCATTGAGTTTCTGGTGGGAATCTGGTAGAGAGCATTGGAAACCCCCTCCCCTCCAGGCAGCTAAGTGGATGCTGGTGGGTGGGAGAGGGAGTGAGGGATTGTGAGCTGGTTGGTAAACTGTCACAGAACATTGAAAATGAAGATCACATGGCCGCAACAGCCATGAAGTAGGAGCTCTTGAAGCAGCCCAAGCATCCACAAATTTCATTCCCTTGGGAGTCATGGGTCCCAGATTTTGGACACAATCTATAAGTTAGACCATTTGAGGTACCTTGGTTCAAAAATGGCTGCCTTGTTGTTGTCCCAGCCCAACAGTAGGTTCATTGCCTCGTGTGCCCAGGCCCAAAACTGAATACACTGAGGTAGAGATTGAAAACAAGAGTTTATTTTTAGTGACAATGGGAAATATCCCTCAAAGCTGTTGTACCCCATTGCTGTCTCATGGTAGCTTTTATACAGTAATTTTCACTATTTCACCCAGTTAAAGGTCATGACAATGACTATTTTCATAGTATATGAATAAATAAATAATTAAAAAAACAATAACAATCTGCGAGGAGTTTTTGCAGTTGGGAGCTACTTAGATTAACTACTCATAAATTCATTCATGTGGTCCCTTCATTTGTTAATATTTTTGAGGATTTTCTGCAAAGCCTGATAGCGAAAGCTTTGGGAGTATTTTTTTAAAATATCCAGGTATTATATATATGATTAAGCCATGGATTTAAAATTGGCTGAAAAGACCACAAAATGCTGTCTGTATCTGAACTATTTTAATAGGAAAACATTTTATTTGCAGGTACAAGAATGCCTCCTACATTGTCTACACAGGTGATACTGATGCTACAGATCAGAATATTCTAGAAGGTGCATACAGGCGATTCAACATCAAACTGAAACACCCTGTGAAGTTTGTGTTCTTGAAGAAGCGCTACTTAATAGAAGCTTCCCTGTATCCATATTTCACTCTGTTAGGTCAGAGCTTAGGATCTGTGTGTCTTGGCTGGGAAGCTCTTAGTAAGTGTATCCCTGATATTTACATTGACTCCATGGGTTATGCATTCACACTTCCTCTCTTTAAATATGTGGGAGGTTGCCGAATAGGATGTTATGTTCACTATCCTACAATCAGTACTGATATGCTTTCTGTGGTCAGGAATAAGCACCCACGGTTTAATAATGCAGCCATTATCACAAAGTATCCCCTCTTAAGTAAAATGAAACTTGTATATTATTACTTTTTTGCTTCCATATATGGACTAGTTGGTTCTTGCAGTGACACTGTCATGGTTAATTCTACATGGACTCTCAATCACATCCTTTCCCTCTGGAGGTGTAGCAACCGCACAAGCATTGTGTATCCACCTTGTGATGTACAGACTTTCCTGGATATTCCACTACAAGAAGAAAACAGGATTATAAAACCAACGGTTGTTTCTATAAGCCAGTTCAGGCCGGAGAAGGACCACTCCCTGCAGATTAGAGCCTTTGCTAAATTGTTGGCAAAAACTGAAGTACAGCCACTATTGCCGAAGCTTATTTTGATTGGGGGCTGTCGGAACCTAGATGATGAACAGCGTGTAAATGAACTTAAGAAGCTCTGTCAAGAGTTATGCATTGAAGAAATGGTGGAATTCAAAGTTAATATTCCATTCGAAGAACTAAAGAGGCATCTGGCTGATGCAACTATTGGACTTCACACCATGTGGAATGAGCATTTTGGAATTGGTAGGTATTTTTGCGTATGTTCTATAAATGGCTTCTTAGAAAATTTGGTTCAGTAAAATAGATTGTGTAACTAAGATTTAATTTGAATTTTCAGATCAAAAAGTGATATTCTGTCCTCAATACTACATCAAATTTGCATGGTGATTTACTATACTGGCCTGACCTAAAATATGTATATAAACTGCCATGAATACTTGCTGTTAATAATCAGATATTGTATTCTCATAAGATTTTACGCAATTATCTCGTTATCTCTGTTCACTCACAGTCCTAAAAAGTAACATGGTATCTGTTACGATTTGCATAATGTCATAAACATTATACACTATTAACTTTGTTTAATATTTTGACATTCATGGCCAAATTGTTAACTCTGTTAAATACTGAAACCAAATACTTAGGAATTTTAAATAAAGACATAAAGATCAACAAGTAAGAGGCAATCTCCCCAGAAACCCATAACGTTTGATAGGAGAGATATACTAGTATGCTGCCAACACATTAAACACCTATCTGATATTTATTTCATAGTATCTATAGCCTGCCCCAATTGTGCAGACTGAGTGGTAACCAACATTAAATCAATCAAATATTAACACAAATTTCATATAAAGGTACATCCAGTACATTAGAACTCAGAAGCTTATTAGCAACCAATGATATGACCTCAAAATCAGTGTTACTCTGCTCTATCAAGTTCTACTCAATCTAGATACTACATTCCGTATCTCCTGTTGCTTCTGTGTTGTCTTCAAAGGTAGCCTAGTATAGAGCACAGGAGTTAGTGTTGCTAAGGTATTCTTCAGATAGGGCTCAAAATATTGCACCAGTCAAAGCTCGTTAAACCCTCTTTTGTCCAGGGTCTCCTTTACTGTTGAAGCAAGAGCTGCCAGTCAAGGAGACCATATCTTTAAATTTCCTCTGAGTAATTTACTTGGATTACATGACTGCAGGATCAGGACTGGAATCTTAAGATAAACACAGAAAAGTACTCCGACGACTACTTTTTGGAGAGCATTATTTACCTAGTTGTTTCAAATTTTCATTGGTGCCTGTGCTTCTTTAAAGTTAGAAAATATAAGAATCTAAATTATGCCCTTTTGTATGCAAAGTTGCAATAGACAGTGGCATTCTTGGTTGAGAAAGAATGAAAGAACCACAATATTAATAGCAATTTGTTCTATGTCTTTTATAGGAATTGTTGAATGTATGGCAGCTGGCACAATTATTCTTGCTCACAATTCTGGAGGCCCCAAATTAGATATTGTGGTACCCTATGAAAGAAATATTACTGGATTTCTAGCAGAAGATGAAGACAGCTACGCAAAGTCTATGGCTGATATCTTTTCATTGTCTCCTGAAAAAAGGTTGCAGATCAGACAAAGTGCTCGTGAATCTGTGAAGAGGTTTGCTGATGAAGAATTTGAGGAAGCATTCCTATTATCTGTAGAGCAACTATTTAAATAAAATATTTTGCTTATAAATATATGACACACTTGAGTTATTATGGCACTACAAATTATACATGTTCTACATTTCTATTTATAGTGCAATAAAGACTTTTCTCTTTAATATATCTATCAGATATCCTGATAGAGTATATTTGACATATTTTTATTTTATAATGTCAGTATTTAAGGTCGCACTTCCAAAAATTATCACAAAATATCCAGCATTCAATAGTAATTATCTAATTCTTGTCATAATAGCATTGAGCATATATTTTAATGATTGAATTGTATTAGGTCTTAAATCTATTTCATCATTTTAATTCTTCCCATAATCTATTCTTTAGTTAACTAAAATCTATATAATTCAGGGGTGTCAAACAGGTGAGATATTGTCACATAGCATATTGTGACTTTTTTCCCCTTCACTAAAATAGGGGTTGGTCTAGCCAGCCCGTGATGCATCCAGCCCGTGTGCCACAAGTATGACACCCGATATAATTCATCCAAGATTGAATGCCTAAAACCTTCCTTTACCAAGTCAAAATTATGTTTATTGAAAAATGTCTGTCATCTAAAACCATTCAAGTTATACATTATCTAAAGTTGTCAGATAGTATATATAATGAACATATATATATATAGTCATACGCATTCTGGGATTTGAACCCGGGCTGCCTGCATCGTAGGCAGTTGTATTGATTATATATATATTCATTATATATAGCCCGGGTTCAAATCCCAGAATGCGTATGACTAGCTGATGAGAGCTAATAAGTTCGAAATAGATCTATACTGGCCTCCCTTAATTTTAAAATACCAGCAGAAAACAATTAACCAAAATATATATATATATATTTGTTTTCATAGATTTCATATATACTATTTTATATATATTGTATTTTATACAATACAGTATATATATTGTATTTTATATATATATTCAATCACAGAGGAAGAAAGCTGTTAAGAGAGTCTTTTTCCAGCTTTATTGCAAATATATCAAAATGATCCCGTCTTTTCCCCCCATAGGCTCACTGCAACGATCCATGATGGGTCTCTATTTGGGCCTTGTCCTGAACAAATTAGGCCTGGTTCTTTTCTTCGTGGCTCTTTTCAAAATGAAGACGCATGGGCGTGGTGTTGCGAGATGTTTTGACCCGTCTTCCCAAGGTTGAAATTCCAATTGAACAACTTCTTCCCCAATGACATTCTGGATGAGAGAAGATCTGCCAGGAAATCAATAAGAATGCAATTGTTTAAAAAAAATGTACCATGCTTCTTTCTGTAACCATCCGTATAGTTTACAAATGAATATAAACCAACACACAATGTTTGGGTTAATTTGATGTCTAGGTCTTCTTTTTTTGAACCATGAAAGAAGCACTTGCCATGCGCTCAAAAGCCCGATTGGGCTTATGATCGGGGTGTGCGTTTAATTTGTGGGGAGAGTCATGCCTCTGCCAGCATGGAGGAACAGCTGGCAGAGAGCAGTGAGGGGGAGGCTGGAGCTGAGGAGGAGCAGACCCAGGCAGACTCCAGTGAGCTAGGGGCGGAACCAGAGAGGGGGGAGCTCAGAGGAGGAACTGGGAGCAGCGCCCCCAGCTGACCAAAGACAGAGACGCAGAGATAAACGGGCTCTGGAGAAAAGTCTACTCAGGAGCAAGTGAGGGAAGGAACGCAGCTGAGTGGAACCCTTTCAAAGCCAGCCACTTGCAATTAACAAGTGCTGGAGTCAAAGTTTTGAATTTACAAGCTCGGCGTCTCTCGTCTCCTTCGGTGAGTTCCTCAGCCAGGTTCCGCTCGTGATAAGCTCAGTAATTACATTTGGGCTGCAGCCAGAGATTGTCTGGACAATTATCTACTTTTGCTGTTGGGAAACGAAACAACTTTGACAGAGAGGAGGCATTTGAGTTTCTTTGACAACAAAGGCTGCTTGTTTTTAAGTTCCTGTTTTTGCTTTGTGAATTGCTTCGATGTTGGGTCCTCACAGGTTGCCCCAAAAGAAGAGGAGGGGGTCAACCTTGGTTGAGTGAGGGCTGAAAGCTGGGATGTGGGTTCTGCCCACAAGCAAAGGGGGTGTGTGCCAAGGTATCTTCCAAAGCAGGGTTCTCCAACCTTGCTCACTTTAAGACTTGTGGACTTCAACTCCCAGAGTTCCTCAGCCAGCCAAGTCTTAAAGTGAGCAAGGTTGGAGAACCGTGGACTACAACATCTCAAAGGTCCCTTCCAACTCTTGTCCTTCTACTCTTCTGGAAGTGATGCCCTGACCGAAGGCTTCTTTTTGTCCTTCTGCTTTCTCTCTTGCTTTACTTCTATATTTGACTCTCAGCATGCCAGCCTGCCAGCACAGCACGTGACGGAGCTCAGACTGGGCGCCGTGCCAGCCTCAAACCCTTCCAGCCTCTTGGCTCAGCTTGAGGCGCAATGGCAGGCCGATGCGGTAGCATTTCAGTGGAGGGGGTTTGGGGGGAGCCTTAAAGCAAAGGGTTCGGTTTAAGAAGAGGGAGATTCGGGCGGTGGGGTAGAAGAGCCATTGACCCTGCTAGGCTGATAGACACCCCCACCCCCACCGGGAGAGGCTCAGGGGGGCTTAAACCCAGATGTCTGTAAGCTGTCGGTGTGCCTGTGGTCTCTATACTGCAGGCTGTTTTGTTTTCTTTTTAAAGTTTGGTCAGATCAACAGTGTTGGAAGGGGCCATGGAGGTCATCTAGTCCAGCGGTCACCAACTGGTGGTCCGTGGACCACCGGTGGTCCCTGAAAAAATTTTGTTGGTCCCCAGAAAAATTATTTGCATTTTTTATACTGCACTACATCAGGGGTCCTCAAACTATGGACCCTGGGTCGGATACGTGCAATGGAAGTTTGTGTTGCTGCGGAGACCCTCCCCCTTTGGGGTCTTTCTGTGTGGGTTGGAGGGGAGCAGAAATTCCGACTTGGGGTTTGCTTTGGCCTCCTGGTGTGGGGCTTTGGGTGAAGGGAGAAGGGAAGCACCGCTGGTGGCGAAGAGCCGGAGGGCCTCGTTCCAGTGGGGCTGCTTCATGGCCTGGAACTGGCTGACCATCTCAGCCTGCTGAGCCTCCAGTTGCCAGTACCTGGCCTTGCACTCCCACAGACCTTCCTTCTGTTTGGAAAGCCTATGCTCCTAGTCCTCAGTGTTTCTGCTGAGCCTCCTTCTCGGCCAGTTCCAGTGTGAACTGAGCTGTTTTGCCAACTCTTTCCTGTGGTGGCTGCTTAGCTCCAACCACTGCTTCCTGTTGTGGCCCTAAGGAGTCCGGGTGGGCAGGTGAGGAGGGACTGGAAGGGGAGGGGTGAGTAAAAATTGAATAAATAAATAAATAGAGGCCACCGAGGCACCCCTCAATGTGAATGACATTGAGTTTGCCACGCCCACCCAGTCACATGACCACCTAGCCACTCCCACCAAATAGGCAAATCATATTAGTGGGCCCTGGGATTTAGAATTATGAATTTAGTGGTCCCCAAGGTCCAAAAGGTTGGGGATGCCTGCTTTAGGGAACATTTGAAGTTAATACAACGGCGCTGAAGAAAGTGACTGTGTTGACCCGGCCTCCATTATGGGAAAGAACACACTCCGTTCTTAACAAAAGTCTTTATTTAAACATCAAACCCAGCCGTCCCGTCCCCCCCAAGTCCTCTGATAAAGTTTGTTTCTCTTTTCAGCATGAACCAGAACATACATGGAGCTCAAATTGGCTGGCTTCAGGCAGGATAACTCACAGTTCCAGTAGAAGGAATCGCTCAGGAGATAAACCAAAATTCTTCGGCTGATCATTTCTTCAAGCTTGGCCAAGAAACAGGAATAAAAAGCTGCAGAATCCAAAGTCTTGGCTCACTCCAGTAGAAGTAGTTGTAAGGCATGTAGTCCACGCTAAAGGTTGCCCAACTTCATTGGCATGGGGATAATTTTTCTTTACCTCATTTTATCTACCAGTTTCACTTTCCCCTTTATTACTGTAACTGCTATTGTAATAGCAAATCCCTGATAAAAGTCATTGCATTTACATTCCTGATTAAGTTATCTTTCCATTGATATATGGTACTACTAAGAAAAAAAGGTCGTGTTATTTAGCTAGTTTTAGAAAATGCGCTTTTCCCAAAACAGTTTCCACAATTTTGGCCACCCCTGTAACTGAGTCCATCGACTTTAATGCTGGTCATTTTCTTCTCTTTCATTCTTTCTCAGTGTTGAGGGTTCTCCAGAAAAATTAGACCTTTGGATAATGGCTCAGCAGTAGAATAATTTGAGTTTGACCCTTTGTGCCTTGAACGTGGCACAAAGGGTCAGGAAACTGGCAACTCCAAATTTCAACCAACAAATGGCAAAAAGAATCAGAAGACAAAATACAATCTAAGTGGACATGATCTCATCGATGATCCTCACTCTGTCAAGGACCTTGGAGGACTCATAACAAATGCTTTAAGTGCCAAAGCCCACTGCAATAACATTGCAAAAAAGGCATTAAGGGTTGTAAATCTACTCTTGCGCAGTTTCTTCTCCCGAAATATTACACTCCTTACCAGAGCATACAAAACATTTGCTAGGCCAATCCTCGAATACAGCTCATC
>JANHFP010008487.1:350434-360549 GCA_032468135.1 Calamaria suluensis | reverse complement strand
GACTGCAGCCAGAGTTTGTCTTGGCAATTATCTAATTTGCTTTTGGGAAATAAACCAACTTCGAAAAAGAGAAGGCAGTTGGGCTTTTGCAGTCAAGACCGTTTTGTTTCCAAGTTCTTGTTTTTGTTCGTGGATTGCTTCCAGCTGGGTCATCACCGGCTAAAACGCACGGTGGTGCCTCGTTCTGTTGTCATGGCTGGGTTTCTTGGCCAAGAACCAAATCTGCTCATGGGTATTTCATTGTGATCAGGCCTTTAAGGTTTCTTGGGAGGGGAGAGGGGGGGCCGTTGCATTGCAACCTGCCTTCCAAGGAGAAAGGGAGCAATGCTGTAACTCCCACCAACTGACTTGAGGCTTCCGTTTTTCCAGCGTGAACGTCTACTTCAAGCATCTGTGCAACGACGTGGAAGCCTATGTGAATCATGCGCGACGGAAGACAGCAGAGGCCGCTGATCTGGAGCTCCTCATGAGGCGGTAAGGCTGGGGTGGGGTCGCGAGGTCTCGAGAGCCCCTCCATCAGCCAAAGAAGATGCCTTAGCAAAAAAGCAATTGAAAAGAAAGTAAAAATCGGGATTGCTCGAAATGCCCCCTTGGGAAATACTAAATTGAAAACGAATACAACATGGAGAGAGAGAGGGAGGAGAGGGAAGGGCTGCTGCTGAGGGTCCCAATGGCATCTATGTGCCGTCTGGTGACCCCAAGAGGCAGGGCCTTCTCAGTGGGGGCACCAGCCCTCCAGAATGAATTGGCCCAGCACTGTGGAGGCTCTCCGATGTGAAAGTGTTTCATCGGGAGCTGAAGACATTGCTCTTCCAGCAAGCTGGCCTGGGATGATCGGGATTTTAAATATAAAATATAAAAATTAGCTTTTAATTTTTAATATTTTAAATTGAATTTTAATTTATTTTAGTTAGAGGACAGCTAAATTTAATTATTTTAAATTGTATAGTATGTGTTTTAATTTGTTGTCAACCGCCTCGAGTCTTCGGAGATGGGGTGGTATATAAATTGAAATAATAAATAAATAAATAAATAAGGTAGAATTGAAATGAGGTTTATTAACAACTGCAAAACACACAATCAAAAAATGAGATATAATTAATGTTAATATCTATCTAGATTCTGCCATATTCTGAATTCCAGATTCAATGTTCCCTGAAGCCTAGCCACTTTAAATCCAGCATTCCCAAAGGTCTAGGAATATGAAATGACAGAGAGGGACAACATGAAAGTCATATCTTGCTCTATATATCTCAGATTGTGTAATTCTAGTATGCCCTCTTAAATGGTACACTTCTGATTTTGACATATTTCCAATTTTGACAGAATATTTCTATACTGAGTAAAGAATTCTGTGTAAAAATGTTTATTTTAGTATCTTTAAGAAGAACGTAATTGCTATACCTTTTTTACATCAAAAATAACCCAAATTAAATTTGCTTTCTCAAATCATGTGTCAATTAGTTTGTTGCTGCTAGTTTCTGAAATGGTTCAGCAATATTTTTGCACTGATACTGGATTATCTATTGGTACTTCTTTCTTCAGTTCCACTGGTTTGATCATCTTTTGCAATTCAGAAATCCAGTCTGGATCATCTTCTGATTCAAAATCCCTATGAAAATATAAAGAACAATTAAGTGAGGATAGGGAGATTATCATTTAAAGAAATCCATAACTACTAAATACACATATTTTCTGATTAGAAACCCTCAGGACACCTAGGAGGTATTTTTACCATTAAAATTATTCTGTAAATTCTAAAATTGTTCTGCACAATCTATTCTATTGTCCATTAAGAGTCAAAATCCATATATAGTATGTGCTTGAAAGACAGATTATTTTTCTCTGGGGAAAGTTTTGAATGTCTAAAACAAATATTTATATATTTATGTTCTGTTTAATTTTGCCTAACTGCTTTTTTGAGAACTTTAATTGGTCACACATCAGCTTTATTCTTAATATTCTTAATAATCTTCAATATTTCTTTTGTAGACAAAGACTACAAGGTATAAATCAGACACTTTTCTGTGCTCAACAACCACTATGTTCTTACATAAAAGGCAGATTGAGATCAAACGTCATGCTCCAACAATAGCATAATACACGGTATGATAGGTCACTCATGAAGACTTCCAATTTTTCATGTTTTAAGAGAGACTATAATTCCACAAGATTATAATGAAATTCATGTTTCATAAAATTTAAGATTCAGAATTTGTTCCACATACTACTTGTTATAGTATGGCTGCTTCTAAACCAAATTGTGAATGTATCACATTGAGAGAGACAAGGCTTCTTCTGATCGAAACAGAATTGGGGGCTAAAAGGGGGGGAGAGATAAAGTTGGGGAGATCTGATCTAAAAATAGATAAATACAACCTACAGTTGAAAAATGTCATGAAGCTACAATCAGATTTTTTTAATGAGACATGTTTACATTGAAGAAGAATAGAAAAGAATTCCAACAATTAGGTTTTCAAACTGTATTTCAACATACGTGTCCTCTTCATCTGATCTAGGTTCAAGTCTCTCCGCATCCTCCATAAAGGTTTCACCATCTGGTTCATCAGACACGTTATTCTCTCCTGTGAGTGGTCCTCTCACTAAATCGTCTGAGGCTTTGATATTTAAAAATCAGGGCAATTACTCATGGTTACTTCTAATCTGACATTTTAAAAATCAGTAAAAAACAATTTAAACTGTGCCCTGCTCCTCATTTTTTCACACATAGCACTTAAGCACAACCTGCAGATTTCCACTGTCTCCTCATCCACCACCAATTTGATTCTCTATTCTCATCAGGAGAAATCAATGACCTCATGAAAAGAAAACCAAACAAGCATAGCTAAGGTAACCCTCTCCCACCCACTCTTTACATCTCCCATCCAGAGCATCTATAATCCCCATTGCCTGAAAACCATACTAAAACCACCAGCTAACTCTACCTCCCACTGAGACTCAGTGCCAAGGTTTGTTCACATCCTAAAACCTCAGAAGGGTTAGAAGGCTAGAATTGACAAACTAATAGTGAATCTCTGGGCATTCGGGAATAGCTGATAGGTGGCTCTCCTGCTGCTCCACTGTGGCCACACTCACTGTTTCCACCATTTTCACTGCCACCACTACAATCATTTTTATATCCATTTTGGAGAACAGCATCCACTGCAGTTATAAGACCAGTTCAGCTGAAATTTCAAATGATGGTTCCACCTTCCCACTTGAAAATGCCACCAGAGAATTCAAAACTGGAATCTGCAGCAGCTATCCTGGGTCATTGAAGCTTCAGAAACTCTAATTTCATTTTTAAAAGACCTTCTCAATATTCAAACCATGAACATCATATGCTAAAAGCACCTGTCAATGATCCTATTCTAAGAACTTTGAAGTGAACTTCTCATTATGATGAGAAAAAAGATTTACCTGCTTTGTAGATAGTGTATGTCTTAAAAGCTAAGTTAACATCAGCATTGTGAAGAATATTCATCAAAGTCTGTGAAGGTTCCTTATTCCACTGTTTACGTTTGACGTTTTCATCATATTTTCTCACACAGCCACCTAATTAAAAGAACAGAAATATAGTATTACTGGAGAAATTATTTTTCCTAACTCAAACTACAGAACTTAAAAGAAAAAGATTAAACTATTGCCAGAAAACTTCCAAAAAGAATGTTGTAACACTACATACCATAAATAAACTTAAGACCACAAAAAATTAAACTCTTTTTTTAAAAACCAGTAATTTCCATTTTGGTGGTGGACAAGCAGAACTACATTCAATTTATTTAGCTATTATATGTTTAATGAACCCATGCCAAGGTACAGCTTTGTAGCATGCTTATCTTTTGGAAGAAAGAACACTGTAACTGAATTTAGGATAGTGAATTTATTCTGCCGCTAATGGGTATTAGCGGCAGAATAAATTCACTATCCTAAATTCATTGTTCTAAATCATATGCTTTAGCATCTTTAAAATTAAGTACATATGAGTATATCTCACAGAAAGATTTTGAGCAGAGAAAATCTGAGGACTGTAGATGTCATTCCAATCTGACCCCCCCCCCAAAAAAAAACCACCCCAAATGAAATAAATCAACATATGATGCAGCTCAATGCCACATATATTGAAACTGCAGTTATAAATGTACAACTACTGTATGTAACAATGTTTTCTTACTATTTCATTTGAATCGCAAATGTTTGAAAGGTGTTAATGGGCTCTTAGATAATGTACATTATTCAAGCAAATTCACCTTTCAATGGTTAGTGTTGAACCACCAAGAGACTACTTATGGGCTATGGTGAGATAGTCATTCTAAATCAGGGGTCCTCAAACTTGGCAGCTTTAAGACTTGTGGACTTCAACTCCCAGAATTCTCTAGCCAGCTTTGCTGGAGAAAAGTTTTAAAGCTGCCAAGTTTGAGGACCTCTGATATAAATAATCATTATAATCACAGATCTGTCATTGAAGCCTAGTTCAAGGTTTTTACACACCGAGAATGACCTGTGTCTTCCCTATCTACTATCCACAGTGTATATTGCCAAAAAGGGGTAACAACCATCAACCTCAGGTTGGAATGAACCCAATCTTTCTGAACTCTTTGGAATTACTACCTCTACCCTACTCTTGGTTTCTGCTCTCCCAAAAAGATGCCAAAAGTAGCAGAGAAGTTGGAAAGAAATGACACTAAAGCAAGCAAATCACAAACCCACCTAGATTTGGGAAGATAGCATCAATTTAAAACTGACACCATTTTCTGGAGTCAATTTCTAGTACCATTCACACCACTGTCTGGCATCATTCTCCCAGATCAGGGCAAAATATGTTTCCACATAAATTAGTAAAATATTCTGAACAACCTAAATGCAGAATTATCTAATTAATCAAACAATTCTTTTATCCCTCTGGTTTCCCCTCACATCCTTCAAACAGTATCCTTTTGTCCCAGCTTTTTAAATAATTTGTAGATTTAGGATTAATCAACCACAGGTTTGTAGAACCAATTTCTCTTTCCACATGCTGCACGCTGATATAAAAAATATGCAAGCTAAAAATGGCAATTCCAGTAGAGTTTGGCTGGAGATGCCTGAAATTTTACCTATGGGGCCAGCTCACCCACTATTTCATCTGTATTCTCACTCTGTGTTGAGAATGTAGTCCTGAAAGTTTCTCATTCAACATCAAATTGGTTTTTCTTACACCTCATTGTCTCCAATACAATATTGGATTATTGGGGCAGGCATGTGACATAAAAGTAAAAAAGCATGTGACCTTTAAAAGTATCTCTAATGGCAAATAATAAAAATAGACAAATAAACATGTATATTATCTTACCTTTCTCCTCCTTGGTTGCAATACTAGAAGAAAGTAAAGGTGCATTTTCTAAAATTTTGATCACTGTACTGCATCTTCCTTTTTCCCATTTTTGTCTATGAAGTTCTGGAAAAAAAACCAATACAGTATGTGGGAAACTATTTTAAAGAAATGTTTTAGGAAAATTTGGTAGAATCCTCCAATATTCACTTACTCCAACAATCAGTATAGTATTTTGCATGGCTGAAATGTGGTTAAGAATGATAAAATCATTTTTGAAAAAGAATGATTTTACAGAAAGAGCAGTGGGTTTTTTTCATATTAATCCTTATTTCCTACAAACCTGCTTCTAAGGCAGAAGTACCTCCAGCATCCTATTTGTGGACCAGTATCTTGCCATGGACTGGAAACAAAATGGCCAAATTTTGTGTAATTTTAGGCATAATGATAATGATAGCACTGTCTCCCTCTCCTATTTCTGCCTTGGCGTCCAGGACATCCCTAACCCAACCCTAATATTCTAAAAGTTCTTATCTGTGCTAAATGTTTCAGACTTCGAAGAATATATTGGAAAAGCACTTCAGGTGCTTTTCAGGAAGTAGAGAAGAAATTCCTTCTGAGTAATCTTTGGTTCACACAATTCAGATTTTATCTTCTATAACCCTTCCATAATAAAAAAAAGTTTTAAACATTAAAATACAAGAAAGTAAAGACTATTACAGGATCCAATCTGGGTCAGTCAGTGGAACCAGAGTTTTAGTCTTCTGACCTTTCGAATTAGTGCTCAAGCCCATCCTCAGGGAACTTCTCTCTAGCAGAAGTTGGAGAATCTGGGTCTGGTCCCAGTGACCGACCCAAACTGGATCTGGCAACATCATCCTGGGACACACACATTCGCCTTCATTCATAAGCGAAGACTATATTTGGAACCTTAAGGAAAAGGAGATTTGAAAAAAATCTCCACTATGATATATATGCCAATCTTTATTATTTGAAAGTGCAATCCTACTCAGAAGCAAGTCTAACGGAATTTTGATAAGCATTTCTAGGACTGCATCCTCAGAAAAGCTTTAATCATCTACACTAGTGGTATAAGCCATACAACCTTATGAAAACTAATCTCAGACCATGGTCTCCAAACAGATCATTTCTGAATTCAACATATACCTTTTTGATCCACATTTGCTTTCTTCAATTCCATTTCACTGAAGTTCTTAGATATGACTTCTGTCTCTGAATTCTTGCTTCCTGCATCTTCCTTCTTAAGATTAAGATATCATTATTAACTGAACAACCTAAATAAAGTTGGGAGCCATAGTATACTCAATATTATATGAGTAAGCATCCGTTTACGAAAAAGGACTTTTGCTCATTTTGCTCAGGATGATCCTTAAAACTTTTGAGCAGATGTAAAAGCTGCATATGAGTAAGACAAGGGAAAAATATCTACTCTCAGGAAAATCAATAAAGAAACATATGTTCTGTCTGAAAAAGCCATTTATATACATCCCATTTTTATCAGAGGAAAAAATTAAACACCTTTCAGAATACCAACTATTTAGTAATTAAACTGTATGCTGTCAAACACAAAAAAGAGCCTTGATCTCTAATGCCAAGTGACATTCACTATAAAAAAGAATGATTTGGTTTAAGGAAATGAAGTGCCAGAACAGATTCCTTGAAGTAGTTGGAGAAAGACAAAGTCCAACTGAACATAAAAGTCCATATTCAGGATTATGCTGTGATGATTACAATGGTGAATAGTTATCCACCAGCCCAGTTTAAGATGCTATGATCTTTCTGGGGAGGGATGGGTTACAGAAATATTTACGGGGACACTTTGAAGGATGCTCCAACTATCAGGTCTGCTCAGAGTTGAATTCTGAACAGGCTAGTCCACTTGAAGCACCTGGGTCTTGTGAAATTATCTAGGATGAAATAGTGTGTGACTTTGATGTCACACAGTATTTGACATCAAACAGTGATGTGGCAGTGATCATCAATGAGGACCATTACCTCCTTGAAAGATCTCCTATGCCCTTCCTGCACTGCTAAGGATATTTGAGAGGTAGCCTATTGCCAGGTCCACAGTCGTATAAGAATCGTTCAGAGAAAAGGGCTTCTTTCAATCTTGTAAAAACTGGTAATGTACACCCCCCCTCCTTAAAAAGCCATATTTGGACTTGGTAATTTGGGATAATTATCAATCCTTTTAAGGAAGTTTATTGACAAGTAGTTAGAAGGAAGCCAATTATCTGGGTCTGTTTCAGCCAGGTTTTAAGGTGGATTCAGTATGGGAATGACATTAGTCACATTGCTAATAATATCTGATGATGCCAGAATGGAGGTATGTCCATCCTTGTGATTTCTCTTTCGGTTTGCTCGTGGGTGCGTGCCTGCTCACACACGCATGACACATCTGTGCATGCACAGAAGCATCCGGGCGGGTGGGCAGAGCCTTCCACCACCGCCGTTACTGGTTTGCCCAATCTGGGGCGAAATGGTAGCAACCCACCACTGAAGTGTGCCCACATGAGACATGAAGCACCATTCCTACTTCTGACCGAAATGCATTATTCATTTGAATGCTATTACCTCTGGTAAGGAAGATTGTCCGATACATTTTGCCAGGCACTTTCTTGCAAGAATTGTACTAGCTGATGGACGGTTCTTGGGATTGATCTTGAACATCTGCTTTATCAAATAGTGAAGTTCATAGCTATATTGTGATGGAAGTGGATTGTAGTATCCTTTACATGTCTTAAGTATAAGATGTTTCCAACTCCTAGCCTGAAACTAATACGGGGAAAACATACAGCTTAGTAGTATTAACATTTTTAGTGTATTAAAAACTATAAAAATTCATTAATATCATCTTTGCACAATTCATGCAAATGATCTAACAGTGCATGATACATTGGAAGTAAGAATGCTATTGTTGGGAATAAAGGTCACAGAAACCAGTGATTCCTAAGCTTGGGCAAACCATTGTATCAACATCACCCAGAAGCCTTTCATAGCCTTGAGTATGAGGAAAAAGCTAAGAATTCTTAATTTTTAAATGAAACTAACATTTAATTCAATGAGAGTCCTAATTTTGGGAGCACAGACTCTTTAAAGGACACGGGCTTTAAAAGCTGTTCCTGCAATTGGCAGATATTTTCTGTTATTTGATTGCATTCTTGTCGAAAATAAAAAAAACAATCTAGGTGTTTCAGACAATGAAACATTGAACAAAACAATGAAACAGAAACATTCTGAATGTGAGATTTCATCTCTGGGGAGTTAAGATTTGTTTTTGTCTCTGACATGAAACCTGACACTTATGATATGCTGTGTTTTTTGCTTTTCAATCTCAGTTATTTCATTGCATATTATGTTGTTCTACACACATTCTAGTATGTATATGTTACAAAATTAAGTGTTGCTCACTGGGGGGGAACACACACACACACAGAGGAACTGCATCTTTTCCTGGAAATAAAACAAAAAAAAGAATACTCACTGGATGTTTTAAGGTGCACAGCTCATATAAAACACAGCCCAGGGACCAAATATCACTAGAAAAGATTTAAATATGTTAGCTTAAGATCACAATTAACATGACATTTGCTAAAAATAAGCTATGAGTTATTTCCCTTTTTATTCCTAAAGTGCTGCATGAGGAATTAAAAATAGCCATGTTAAATAGAATGTTGGATACTAGAAAAACATGTATTGCAGTGTGAGGAAGTTCTTCCTAATTGTTGTAATCACAATAAGAGTTTAATATAACAAAATAAAGAATTGTAGGAAGTAGGGGTTGCTGAACTCCCCCCCTCCTAAACATTAATGAGGATAAACTTGAAGAGAGAAGTGATAAAGCATTGTGAAGCAAAAAACAGAAGGAAATGTTAAATAGGCTCTTGAACCTTACCACAAAATGCTGTGTCTGTTTTTCTCCAATACCAATCAACATGTTATATGTTGAAATTAAAATGCAACTAGACACGATGACAAATGTGCTCAATCCTGATCCTGCCAACAGAACAAGACTGAGCTAATTTAAAGGACAGCATGGGGAAGGTGAAGAGAAAATCTTATCTTGTTCAGTTTCTTTACTAATAATGGTAGTATTTTCAATATCAAGAGTTCTTCCTGAGTGAAACTGAGATTTGGGGTGGGTGGGTGAATAAGTATAATATTAATCTTGCAGCCAACATTCCAAATAGTAACCTTTACGTTCTTGTATATTGTAGTGTTCTCCTGTGCTACGGATTATTTTATTGGCAGCCTAGTCTCTTAAATGTAGGAAGGGAAGGTTGCTATTATATTAATTAATTTAGATTGATTGATTGATTCTCTTATTTAGAGGATCACCTGATTATGATCAGTTGGTGGAATCAAGTCAAACCTGGTATTATGGTCACTGATTAAAAGGTTGTAACATAACAAAAGTTAATAGATGGAGAGAAAAACTCAAAATACTAAAGAGTAAACTTGCTAAATGGATTCTCCAGAGGAGTTCCTATGCACTTAGTAATTTAAACAATATATTAACAATCAGACAGTCACAGGATCTGTCTGCTCCACACAACAATTTTTTGAGCAGTCAGACCCACTTCACATAAGCAAGATACAAATATAACAGTTTCTAAATTTCAGAGGGCATTAACTCTAACATGCTGTACGGATCTCCCCAGATTTGAGGTTATTAAAACCTGCCTTATGAAGTTTTCATAACGAACAAGTAATGGTGAGCTCCCGTTACTTGTCCCAGCTTCTGCCAACCTAGCAGTTTCGAAAGCACATAAAAAATGCAAGT